>QRFJ01000738.1:25000-52500 GCA_006176705.1 Cocos nucifera | reverse complement strand
CGGCCCCTAGAATTTATCTGAGGGTATACATCCATATGGTGTTTACATGAGGAATAAGGGGTGCACTCCCCCTTTGGCCATGCGCCCCATATGGATAGGGTGGAGGTGTCCCATTCAAATGGAATTTGAATGGGTCAAACATACTTGATGAGATCAAACTCTAAGGGAGATAAGTTGCTTGCACCATCCAAACATTATCTTCCCATCTCCATGCCATTTTCTATGACTTTTGTGCAACAAAATCAAAAAAATAAGAGGGTGGGGCATGGAGATCAGTTAAGGAGTCCTTCTGTATATTAAACTTTGACTTATTCAAAGTTATATGCGAAGGGACTCTTGACTAGGTCTATAAATAGGGCCCTACGCAAGCTATTGTGCATCATGATTTCTTTATGGCAAAGTCCTGCCAAAATATTCATCTCCATACCTTCCTCAACTGATCCTCTTTCTTTTCTCCATGCCCAAGAGTTGGGCAAAACCTGCGAGCAAAGATCTAGTTCTATCGGTGCCAAGATCAGCGAGAGACGATGATGTTCGTGAGACGAACATGCAGCCCTCAAAGTTCATTTTGAAGACTCTACGAGAAGACATCAGATCTAATCTTTGAAGATTAGATCTAGAAAGAGGAGACTTCCATATCTGACTTGAGTGGATATCGGTAGAGATCGAAAACTTGCATGGCTCAATCAGAACCTCGGATCAGTCATCAGATCATCATAACGGATAAACGATTTATCCAATCAGGTGATAATTATCATCATTATTTTTATTTTTATTTTAATTCTAATTTTAGATCAATCTAATCAGATCTGAAAACTCTCAAATTTGATCAGATCATAAAAAAATTTTTAAAAATTATTTCACTACAAATCTAATCTGATCAGATGCATCCTGCGGTAGAAAATTTTGATTTTTTCTTCAACTGATATCAAAGCTAGGTTGCTGCTTCCATATCTATCTTTAGATTGATCTAAAATTATTTTTTATAATCTGATTATTTAATTTTTAGATGTTACATAGGATGTAATTAGATCTGAAATCAAAAAATTATATTTTTAAATATATATATGTTTGACATAAATAATGCATGTTCTAGTCTAGATCTGTTATTCTATATCATGATAGTTTTTAAATATATTTTAGATTAGATCTAACTTAATTTTTTTATGATTTGATCATTTAAGTTTCAGATATTACATTAGATGTAATCAGATCTAAAATATAAGATTTAATTTAAAATTTTGATGTATGTGATATAGGCAGCATTTGTCTAGACTAGATCCCTAGTTTAATCCAATAGTCTAGATCAAAAATTTTATGAAATATTCATTAAATTTTTGAAGATTATGTGATTAGATTAGTTAAATTTTAGATATTATATATGTTATAATTAGATTTGAAAGCATAAGATGTATTTAAAAATTTCATATGTATGGCATATGCAATGTATGTCTAGACTAGTTCCATAGATCTATGTCATGAGTAGTTTAGATTAAAAATTTTTTTATGAGATTATTTAAAATTTTATTTTTAGATATTACATCAGATATAATCAGATCTAAAATATAAATTTAAATATTAAATTTGATACATAAGATTTATGCAAAACATGTATAGATTAGATCTTAAATCATGTAATAGTTACATGCTTTAGATCTAATAGTTTTATAGTATAGTTCATATTTTTGATTAAAGCATTCCCTTTGGCCGTCCGGTCATAAGAGTAAGAAGGGTTTGAAGGCCTTCTCTTCCCATTCGATGGGGTGCTCTTATGGTGTGTAGGGTGCTGCGCGTTTGCCCTTAATTAAAAATCAAAAACTTACTTTTCTGTAAAATCTTAGATCCTGAAATCCTAAGATTTTTATGCATGTTTTGTTATTGAACCCTTGGACTTAATTAAGAATTAATTTTATAAAATTAATTAGATCTAAAATTATGAATTTAAATATTTAAGATACCTTCATAAATCATGGGTTCGAGTGTGGGTAGCTCAATTAGGTCTAGCGGTTGATCAAATCAAATCAAGAGTTGGTTAGGTGGGATCAAGAATGCTTAGATTTGACAAGCTTAATAGGATTAAGTTTGGATCAAGGTCAACTCACAGTCATATATGGTTGATTAAGTTAAGATCTAATTTGACTCCGTGGTTCAAGCCTAGATTGTAAGCTAATCTGATCAGTTCTGGTTAGACAAGTCGGTGTCTAAGGTAAGTATGGCAAATACGATCAGTAATCTTTAATTGGAAGCTGCTCGACCTGAATGCGTTTATGATGAATTAATGGCATATTCCTTTCACTGATCTCATTTACCTGGTCGATTGAGTCGACCTAGTTCTAGTTTGAGGTGGCTAACGATTCGAGCTAACCCATGCCACTAGGTTAGTCATAAATGTTATGACTAGTTGAGTCTAAGAGACCAAATCAAATCTTCCTAAGAAAATTTTAAGTCCTAGGTCTTCCACCATTGTAGATGTGCGGATCCTTCCTAGGGTTGATTATTCTCGACTAGATACAGTGGTTCAATTACACCAAAAAGATGCAACCATGTCTATTAGGCATTGGATGCTATGGGTTGGAGGATGGATTGGATTCAATATTTTGGATATGATGAGGGGTCCAATCAGAAATCCAATTTGTGCAAATGGTGGGTATGACTTAACTAAAGAGTGGAGCAATATTCCGGGCATGGTGAGCTTCATGAAATAGAGATTAGGTTTGGATGCATCATATTTAGAGAAATATTGGACATGAGTTGTCCATTCATCGATTGATCCATCACCAATAACTGTTAGGTGAGGTGGTGAGCCAGTCGGTGGGACTGCACCATCCACTAGAAATTAATGATCGTGGAGATTTTTGCATCTCTTTCAATAGAGTGTAGGGATCCAAAAAAATAGTGGAAGCCTAATTTATTTAAAAATGAAGCTCCTAAATAAGTTGATTGAGTCAAATTATAAGTCTAATTAGAAACTTTAACTCTCTACAGAAAAATGTTTGCATCAAAATCCCTTGCCCGAATCCTAGATACCCACAAGTTGATTAGACCAATTTATAAGGATTGGCTAAAGAACTTCAAAATTATTTTAGGTTAGAAAAAAGTTGACCTATGTATTGGACCAGGACCTCTCCTTTACCAGCCCGTCTAATTGCTGATCAAAAAACGTCTCATGAGAAGTGGTCTGACGATCATAACAAAGTAAGGTGCCACATGTTGGGCTCAATGTTAGATGAATTGCAGCACCAATATGAAGACATCAGGACTGCTCACCAAATGTTGGCACACCTGCAATAGTTGTTTGGTAATCAGAGTCGCAGCGCATTATCAAGTCTACAGTAGACTATTTAAGGTGCAGATGCATGATGGGCAGTTGATCAAAGATCATTGCTTGGCAATGATCAAGGATCTAGAAGAGCTTGAGAAGCTCGATGTCTTGATGGATAAAGATCTACAGATTGATGTGATCTTGCAATCCTTCAATGATTCATATGGAAGTTTATCATAAACTTCTATATGAATTAGCTTCTGTGTATCTTGGTCGAGTTGATGAACATGCTGGTTACTGTTGAGCAAAATTTGAAGAGTTCAAAGGGCTCAATTCTGGCTATGGAGCAGACTTTTTTCAAGAGAAAGTCTTTTGGAAAGAAGAAGAAGTCTGCAAACAAGCAGAAAATAGAAGGAGAAAAGAAGGGCAAGCTGAAGAAGAAGGCCAGGGAGAAGAAAAAGTATTTTCACTGTAACTTCGATGGCCATTGAAAGTGGGACTGCCCTATGTACCTGACCAGCCTGAAAAGCAAGTAGGAAGAAGGACCTTCTGAAGGAATGCTCGTCATTGAGTCTATCGAGCAAAATGTGAAAGCCATAGGATCAAAATGATCTAGAGATAGTGTTAATGAAAGATACCTATGGCACCTTAGGCTAGATCATATAGCTAAAGACAGGATTAATAAATTGAAGAAATTTGGACTAATGGGTTCGTTGACTTTCAAGTCATATCTTATTTGTGAATCATGCGTTCAAGGCAAAATGACCAAGCTTTCTTTTATGGGACATGGAAAAAAACCACAGACCTACTTGCCCTGGTACATATAGATGTGTGCGGCCCATTCGATGTGCCGACCAGAGATAATTATGACTACTTTATTATCTTTACCGATAATCTATCTTGATACAGGTATATGTACTTAATACGATACAAGTCTGAAGTCATTGAAAAGTTCAAAAAATTTAGACATGAAGTAGAAAAGCAAACTGAAAAGCCCATTAAGATTCTTCGATCAGATCGAGGAGATGAATACCTTAGTTGAAAATTTTTGAACTATCTCAAGGATAATGGTATAGTCTCATAATGGACTCCACCTGAAATGCCTTAACTTAATGGATTTTTAGAACGGAGAAACTAGACCCTATTAGATATGGTCTGATCCATGATAAGCTTCACAGATCTTTCATAGTTTCTTTAGAAACATAGTTTAATGACAGCTATCAAATTACTATATAGGGTTTCATCTAAAATCATTCCTGCCATAGCATATGAGATATGGCATAGTAAGAAGCTAAGTCTGAGTCATCTCAGAATTAGGATTGTCCAGTGGCGGATAAGTTAGAGTCTAGGTCCCTTATAGCTTAATTTATTGGATATCCTAAAGAGTTATTAGGATATTACTTCCATCTTTCAAAAAACCACAACGTGATTATGGGTTGACATACCATTTTTGAAAATAGCTGGTGGCATCAAAAGATAGATTAAGCTCAAGGAGAAAGTCTCTAAAGAGCAATGAGCCAAGGAACCTAGTTAGTTAGAGCTGATCCATAATTCACTACCTCCATCTCGTAGGTCAAATAGAATTTTTCATCCTCCTGAAGGTACTTAGATACTATCTTAAAGGATGTAGAGAAAATATTCCTCATGGAAAATGGGTTTATGGTAATGATCCCAGAACCTATGACGAGGCGATATCAGATATCGACTCTGAGAATTGGTTAGAGGCAATAAAGTCAAAGATTAATTTGATGTGCTCAAACTAAATCTAGATCTTGGTAGATCCACCTAAAGGTATAGTACCTATTGGATATAAATGGATCTTCAAGAGAAAGATATGTACAGATGAGAATGTAGAGACATTCAAGGCTAGGCTAGTGGCAAAAGGATATCAGGATATCTTCTCGTCAGTGGCCATCCATTTGCACATTGCTTGCTATTACAGTATATTTCAATTACAAAATATGGCAGATGGATGTGATAACGGAGTTCATAATTATATATCTTGAGAAAGATATTTATATGGAATAGTCGTTTGTTTTCACATCCAGTGATGGTGATCATAAAGGTCTGCATGCTGCAAAGGTCCATCCATGGACTCAAGCAAGTATCTCAAAGTTGGAATGCTTGATGTAATCAAATCATTTGGTTTAATCAAGAACGAGGAGAAATCAAGTGTGTTCAAGAAGGTCACTGGGAGCACTATTGTCTTCCTTGTATTATACATGGATGACATTTTTCTGATTGAAAATGATATTCCCATGCCGACATAGGTCAAAGTATGGTTATCTAAGAAATTTTCTCTGAAAGACCTAGGTAAGGCATCCTTCATTTTAGGTCTATAGAGATAGACTGAAGAGGATGCTGGTTTTTTCACATAGAGGAGGTATTGAAGAGGTTCAGCATGGTGAATGCTAGATCTAGGGGTATGCAGACTCAGAGTTTATATCGAATAGATGATCAAAAGTTGATGTCTAAAAGTTTGATCCTGTACACTAGTGGTACTATAAGTTGGAAGAGTTTCAAGAAGATGGTTCCACCTAATCCCTGATTACCTCGAGAAGGATACGTCGAGGTCAAGAGAGTCAACACCGTAGATAATGCGACTGATCTACTAACAAAGCCTTTAGGCCAGTAGAAGATCCAAACCCATCTTGAGAAGATGGGACTTAAATTTATAGTCAATTGGCTTTAGGTCAAGTAGAAGTTTGTTAGATGTGTGTCCTAGAAGCCAGATTGATTGACACTTGTTAAATACATTTTAGGAGCATTTTTATAATTTTAACTTAAAATTAGTTAAAAGATTATTTATTCTATCATATTGTGTATTAAAATGTCTGTGATACATCCATTGAGTTAATAGGCATGATAACACATATTCTCAAGAGTTAAAAATTTAAGACATGTGTTATCATAATTAACTCATAAATTGCTTTCAATCGTAAGATCATCATAAGGATGGTGATCGATCCAGAAGATCGATGTACAATCGCTTTCTTAGGATAAATGAGTCTTGAGTCTACGGTGTGGAGACACCGAATCAAGAGTACAGGTACTCATTAGAGAACGAGAGCACTGAGCGTGACCACCTCGAGCAGTTATAAGGAGTCTACCTTTTCGTCGATGACTAGCTCGATGCTACAGCGTGTGTCTGATTCTTTGACCTAAGGTGTATTGGCAGTTCACCTTGAAGGTGTTATAGTTTGACTATATCATAACTTGGTCTCTTAGCCATTCAAAATTCTGAGGTGTATGTTGGCTATGGCATGTTCATTATAGAAATTGGATTGCACCAAGATAGAATCTATCAACCTCGATAGAGGAGGAGTGGTCCCATGATGATCATGAGATCGAGTCCTAAAATCCATGGCCATGGTAGTATGAAATAATAGAAAGGAGTTTCTATTAGTATTTCACATTGGACACGAATCGAATGATTCATTCATATGATGGGTGTTGGGTTTGATAAATTTATCTTAACTCTAATCCCATTGGGGCTCATGATAAAAGAACCCAATCACACAGATAGCTGCATCGAGATGTTCGTTATTCAATTTTGATGGATTGCCACTGAAGGAAAAAAATACTATTTCTTGGGTCAGGTTCATTCAAATCTGATTGGATCAAAAGAAATATTTCAAAAATTTTTCTCTTGGATCCAAATTAGATCTGAGATTTTTTAGATCTGATATTATTGATCTAATAAAAAAATAAAAAAAATAAATTTAATTTTACCTTATTGCGGGTAATCTGATTATCTTGTGATGATCTTGATGTCTGCCTGAGGTTCTGGATATAGCCATGCAAGTGCCTGACCTCTACTAGTATCCACTCAAGTTGGATCTAGAGATCTCCTTCTTCTTTATCATTTCTTCAAAAATTAAATCTAGATCTGATTTTGAAGGTCTTCAAAATAGCTTTTGAAGATCGGATGTCGTCTCTTGCAGCAGTGCTGCCTTCTTCCTTTCTTGTCGCCTTTCTCTTGCTTGGATCGCACCAAACTTATGCCCAAAATTTCTTGGGCATGGATAACAGAGAGAACACCTGAAGATGGTGTGGAGGAGAAAGAGGGACAGCCTTATGGCATGGGCAATAGGTCAAGCTTTTTTTTTTTTGATCTTGGCATAGATAGGGTTTTTATAGACGCTGTTGCACCACGCAGTGCCACATCATCCTAGCCAATCATGACTTTCTATGCAATCAGATCTAAATCTGATCGATGGGATGACATCATCTGATCTAATCAGATGAGAGCCCCTCTGAATCATCCTTAGGTGGCACCAAGACTGGTCAAAGAAGAGTCTTTGGTGCCACTTAAGTTGAAGTCATGAAGCAATTGGAGTCCCATCCATATGGGACTCCAAACTCTATCCTTTTTTGGCGCAGGCCTCCCTAGGCGTGCACCCCTTGCCATTCTGCTATTTAGCAGGGGGATAAGGGTCTATCCTTTCTCCTATGGATGCATAACACATGGGCAGATGTCTAAGTGTCAGAGGTCAATGTTTGTCCAAATGTCCAAAATAGAATTTAATAGATGATGAAAAATGGCAGGTGTTGTCTCAAATTCATATCATAAATTAAGACAACCTTTTTCTGACCTAGACAAGCTCTAGTCAGACCAAGTAAAGGTACCTGAGTGAGTCCAAATGCATTTGGCTTAATTGAGATAACTTTAATGATAATTAAAGGAGAACATTAGGCTTAATCGTGTGCTAGCACGATTTCCTTGAACCTAATTGAATTTAATTCAAATCAATTGAACTAGGTTAGTCCAGTTGATGATATCCAGATCGAAATCCTTGTTTGTGTGATCCAGTTAGGTTTAGTTCTGTATGGTGATGAGATATATCATGATTTTTATCATTGATATCATCGAAACACCTTCCAATGGATCAGAACTTTTCTGATTCAGACAACTAGTATGATTGATCATCTAAATTATTCTAATTGCTCTCAAAATCCATCAGTGACACCTAGCAGCATATGTGGCAACCCATCAGAATTGAAAATGATCCTCTCGGTGCAGTTACCTGTGTGATTAAGTTCTTCTATCTTGAGCCTCGACTGGATTGGGGTTAAGGTAATCTCGTCAAACCCTAATATCGTTATATGATTAATCATTCGATTCAAGTCCAATATGAAAATCTTAATAGAAACTCTTTCTATTATTTCACTCTGTCATGGCCATGGGCTTATGGACTTGATTCTCATGATCATCATAGGGCTACTCCTCATCTACCAAGGTAGATAGATTTTCTATTGGTGCAATCCAATTCCTACAATGAACATGCTATAGCCAACATACACCTCTGAATTTTGAATGGCTAGGAGGTCGAGTTATGGTGCAGTCAAACTATAACACCCTCAAGGTAAACTACCGATGCACCTCAGGTCAAAGAACCAGACACACCATTACAGCTTCAAGCCAGTCATCGATGAGAAGGTAGACTTCCTAATGACTGCTCGAGGTGGTCACGCTCAGTGCCCTCGTTCTCTAACGAGTACCTATACTCTCGCTCTGGTGTCTCTACACCATAGACTCAAGACTCATCTACTATAAAAAAATGATTGTACACCAACCTTCCAGATTATTATGATAGAAAATAATCTATTTTATTATTTATAGTTAAAATTATAATTTTGCTCTTAGAAGTGTATAACAAGTGTCAGCCAATTCTAGCTTCTAGGGCACACATCTAACAAACTCCCACTTGATCTAAAGTTAATTGGTTACAAATCTAAGTTCCATCTTCTTAAGATGGGTTTCGATCTTCTGCTGGTCCAACAACTTTATGAGTGGGTCTGATGCATTATTTGCAGAGTTGACTCTCTTGACCTTAACGTAATCTTTTTCGAGATAATCACGGATGAGGTGGTATCGCTGCTTGATGTTCTTAGATTTTTGGTGAGACCTTGACTTCTTAGCAAGGACTATGGCACCATTATTGTTGCAGTACAGAGAAATGGCATCTGATTACATCACTCCAATTTTTATGGTGAACTTCTTGTACCAGAATCTCTCCTTCGCAGCTTCTGACGCAGCGATGTATTTTGCTTCTATGGTGGAATCTGCTATTACTATCTATTTGAAACTCTTTCAACTGATAGCACCATTATTACATATAAATAGATTCATAGATGTCGAGTTTCGATCATCTATATCGGACATAAAATTCGAGTGTGTATACCCTTGGACTTTGAGTTCTTCATTACAAAAAGCCAAGAACATATCCTTAGTTTTTCTTAAGTACTTAAGGATATATTTCACAGAAGTCTAGTGTTCTTCTTCTAAATTTGATTGATATCTGCTTGTGATACTCACAGCATGGGCTATATCAGGTCGTGAACATAACATGGCATACATGAGACTCCCTATTGCAGAAGCATAAGGGATCTTGCTCATGCATTCAATCCTCTCTGGTGTGTTGGGATACATTTTCTTGGAGAGATGAATGCCATGTCTGAAGGGTACCAATCTCCTCTTCGAGTTTTTCATGCTAAACCTCTTTAGCACTTTCTTGATGTACATCTTCTATGAAAGACCTAGCATCCTATTCGGTCTATCTCTATAGACTTTGATTCCAAGAATGAAGGATGCTTCTCCTAGATCTTTCATGAAGAATTCTTTAGATAACCATATTTTAACTATGGTCAACATGAGAATATCATTTCCAATAAGGAGGATATCATCCACGTACAGTACGAGAAAGACAATAGCTCTCCTACTAACCTTTCTGAAAATACATGGTTCCTCCTCGTTCTTGATGAAACCAAATAATTTGATCACATCATTAAAATGAGTATTCCAGTTCCGAGATATTTGCTTAAGTCCATATATGGATCTTTGCAGCTTGCATACTTTGTGATCAGTATCACTGGATGTGAAACCCAGTGGCTATTTTATATAGATATCTTCCTCAAGATATCTATTTAAGAACATCATTTTCACGTCCATTTGTCATATTTTATAATCAAAATAGACTGCAACAGCAAGCAATGTACGAATGGATTTAAGCATGGCTACTGACGAAAAGGTATCCTGATAGTCAATACCTTCATGCTGACTATAATCTTTTGCCATTAATCTAGCTTTGAATGTCTCTACATTTCCATCTGCACCAATATTTTTCTTGTAGATCTATTTACATCCAATAGGTACATACCTTCTGGTGGATCTACCAAAGTTCAGACTTGATTTGAGTGCATCGAGTTAATTTCTGACTTCATTGCCTCTAACTATTTCTCGAAGTCAATATCTGATATCGCCTCATTATAGGTTTTGGAATCATCAACGTTAACTCCATTACATACGAGGAACATTTTTTCTACTTCTTCTGAAATAGTACTTAAGTACTTCTCAAGAGGATGGAAAATTCTTTCCGATCTTCGAGGTAGAGGAGGTAGTGATTGTATTGGCTCAACCTGATTTGGTTCCAAAGGGTCCTTAGCTCTTTGCTCTTGGGAGACTATCTCCTCTAGCTTGATCTGCTTTCCAATGCCGCCATCTTGAATAAACTATTTTTTAAGAAAGAGGCATGTCAACTCATAATCACATTATGATCTTCTGAAATATAGAAATAATATCCGAATGACTCTTTAGGATATCTTATGAATCAAGCTCTAAAGGACCTATAGTCTAACTTATCCACTTGTTGTCTTTTGACATGAGCTGGACAACCCCAAATTCTGAGATGACTCAGACTTGGTTTCTTACTATGCTATATCTCATACAGTGTGGTAGGAATAATTTTAGAAAAAATTCTATTCAATAAATATATAGTAGTTAACAAACTATATCCCGAAAGAAAACCAGGAAGGTTTGTGAAGCTCATCATGGATCGGACCATTTCTAATAGGATTTGGTTCCTCCATTCTGAAATTTCGTTGAGTTGAGATATTCCAAGTGGAGTCCATTGAGAGACTATGCCATTCTGCTTGAGATAGTCTAGGAATTCCCAACTAAAGTATTCACCTCCTCAATCTAATCAAAGAACCTTAATGGGTTTTCCAATTTGCTCTTCTACTTCATGTCTGAATTCTTTAAACTTTTCAAAGGCTTCAGACTTGTATCTCATAAGATACATGTACCATATCGAGATAGATCATCGGTGAAGGTTATGAAGTAGACAAAATTGTCTCTAGCTGGCATATCGAATGGGCCGCACACATCAGTATGTATTAGGGCAAGTAGTTTCGTGGCCCTTTTCCTATGTCCTACAAAAGGGAGCTTAGTCATTTTGCCATGAAGACAAGATTCACAAATTGGATATGACTCAAAAGTTAATGGACTCAATAGCCCGATTTTCTCTAATTTGTTAACTCTATCTTCTACTATATGACCTAGTCTAAGATGCCATAGATACCTATCGTTTGGACTATCCCTGGGTCATTTTGATTTTATGACATTCATATTTTGCTCAATATTAAAAATAGATACATCAATATGTAATTGGTAAAGACCGTTAATAAGAAAACCACTTGTAATTTTATTTCTTTCATAAAGAATATTACAATGGTCCTTAAGAAAACTAATTACATAGCCTTCTTGTGCTAAACATGAAACAAAAATCAAATTTCTACTTGCTGTAGGCACATAATAACAATCCTTAAGTACTAAATCTAAACTAGATGGTAGTCGAAGAGAGTAGGTTCCCATGGCCACAGCAGCAATTCTTGCTCCATTTCTAATGCGTAGGATCATCTCACCATCCCTCAGCCTCCTGCTATCCTTAAGACCCTGCATGGAAGTGCATAAATGAGCACTAGAACCAGAGTCAAGCATCCAACTGGATGTAGAAGAAATCGTAAGGTTAGATTCAATAACGAGCATACCTCTAAAAGGACCTGCCTCCTTCTTATTCTTCAGGGTGGCTAGGTATATAAGGCTGTTCCAGTTCCAGTGGCTGTCTGTGTTGTAATAGAAATACTTTTCTTTGTCAGTGGCCTTCTTCTTCAGCTCTGCCTTCTTTTTCTTTTCTCCTTCCATCTTCTATCTTTTCACAAACTTCTTCTTCTTTTCAAAAGACTTTCTCTTAGAAGAAGTTCATTTCATAGCCAATACTGAGCCTTTAGAATCTTTCATTGAAAGCTCAATAGTAACCAGCATGTTCATAAGCTCGACTAGAGTATTTTAAAGTTTATGCATATGATAGTTCATGATGAACTGCCCATATGCATCAGTCAAAGATTGCAAAATTATATTATCCTGTAGATCCAGGTCCAACTTCACTTCGAGCTTCTCAAGCTTTTTCAAGTCCTTGATCATCATCAAACAATGATCTTGGACTGACTATCCATCATGCATTTTAGCCTTGAATAGTCATTTAGTGACCTGATATTTGGCTGCATGATTCTGTTCACCAAACATCTTTTACACGTGAACCAACATTTTGGCGGGCAGTCTTGATATCTTCATATTGGTGCTGAAGCTCGTCAGACATCGAGCCCAATATGTAGTATTTGGCCTTGTTATCTTCGTCTGTCCACTTATCAAGAGATGCTCTCTGTTCAGCGGATGGACGAGCTGGTAAGGTGGAAGGATCCTGATCCAATATATGAGTTAACTTTTCAAAACTCAAAATGATTTTGAAGTTTCGGAGCCAATCCTTATAATTGGGTTTGGTCAGTCTATGGATGTTCAGGATACATGCTAGTAGGTTGGATGCAGACATTTTGCTTTTCCTGTAGAGAGTCAAAGTTTCTAGTTAGATATTATAATTAAGACTTGACCAATTTATTTAAGAGTTTAATTTTTTAAATAAATTAGCTCCCACTATTTTCTCGGATTCCTACACTCCCTCTGTAGAGATGCAAAAATCTCCACGATTATAGATTTTTAATGGATGGTGCAGTCCCACCAATTGCTCATCACCTTACCTAATAGTTATTGGTGATGGATTAGCCAATGAGTGGACAACTCTTGTCCAATGATTCTTTAATCATGATGCACCCAAACCTAATCTCTAATTCATGAATCTCATCATGTCCGAAATATTGATCCACTCCTTAGTTAAGTCAGACCCATCATTTGCATAGATTGGATTTTTAATTAGATCTCTCATCGTATCCAAAATATTGAGCCCAATTTATCCTCTAGCTCATAGCATCCAATGTCTAACAAACATGGTTGCATCTTTTTGGTGTAACTAAACCACTATGATCAACCAAGAACAATCAACTTCGGAAAGGGCCCACATATCTACAATGGTGGAAACCTTAGACCTAATCTTTTCTTAGGAAGATTTGATTTAGGTCTCTTTAAACTTGACTTACAATAGCCATAACAATTATGACTAACCTAGTGGCATGGATTAGCTCAAATTGTTAATGACCTTAGATCAGGACTGGATTGACAAATATGGCCAGGTAAGTGAGACTGGTGGAAGGGATATGCCATTAACTCGATAGGAACGCATTCGAGTCGAGTAGCTCCTAATTAAAAATCAATGGGCGTGGAAGATCGGTTAAGGAGTCTGCATGTTAAACTTTGACCTGTTCAAAGTTATTATGCGAAGAGACTCTTAACTAGGTCTATAAAATAGGTCCTATGCAAGCTATTATGCATCGCGATTTCTCTATGACAAAACTCTGCCAAAATATTCATCTCCACACCTCCCTCAACTGATCCACTTCCTCTTCTTCATGACCAAGAGTTGGACAAAAACCTGCGAGCAAAAGATCAAGTTCCATCGGTGCCAAGATCAGTGAGAGACGACGATGTACGAGACGAACGTGCAGCCCTCAAAGTTTATTTGAAGGCTCTATAGGAAGACATCAGATCTGATCTTTAGAGAATAGGTCTAGAAGGAGGAGACTTTAAGATCTGATCTAAGTGGATACTGTAGATATCAGACACATGCATGGCTCAATCAGAACTCGAATCAGTCGTTAGATATCACAATGGGTAAACAATTTATCCAATCAGGTGATAATTATATCACTATTTTATTTTTATTTTCTTAATTTTAGATCAATTTAATTAGATCTGAAGGAAAATTTTAATTTTTTCAGACCAGTTCGTTCAGAGCTGATCGGATCAAGAGATATATTTCAAAAAAAAAATTTAATTCGAACAGATCTGGGATATTTTAGATCTGATTATTATTATTATAATCATTAAAAATAAAAAAAGATAAATTAAATTAGAATAATTTACCTTGATCTAGGATAATCCTATTACCGTTGATGATCCTGTAAGCAGCGGAAGGTTCTGGATCTAGCCATGCAAGTGCCTGGCCTTTACCGAAATCCACTCAGGCTGGATCTGAAGATCTCTTCTTCTCTAACACATCTCTAAAAATCAGATCTAAATCTGATTTAGAGGATCTTCAAAATACCTTCGAAGATCAGCAGTTGTCCTTTGCAGCAGCGCAGTCTTCTAACTTTCTGTCGCCTTTCTCTCATCTAGATTGCACCAACTTAGATCTCAAACTACTTTGGGCGTGGAGAGGAGAGGGAGAAGATGGGCTTGGCATGGAGGAGGGAGAGACAAACAGCCTTGGGGCATAGAGAATTCAATTGCCTTTTGAGTTGGGCGCAGGATCTTATTTATAGACTATGCGTGATCCAACTCCTCTTCTTCCCAACTAATCACAATCCTCTATGAAATCAGATCTAAATCTGATTGGTGAGAATAGAGTCCCTTGGATTCCTTCTTAGATGGCGCCTAAGACCAGTCAAAGTTGGTTCTTAGGAGGAGTCTAATCAGAATCCAAAAAGCAGATGGAGTCCCTGTCCAACAGGGACTCTTGGGCGCCTCCAGCTTGGGCACACGCCATAGGTGGCGTGCGCCCTCCTCCTTGCCAGGTTCTGACAGGGGAACAAGCCCCCACCAGCTCTCCAATAGGTGTATGACACGTGGATAGAAGTCAAAGTGTCAATGGTCAACATTTGATCAGTCAAAAGTCAACTTTTGACCAAAGTTAAAGGACGAGAAATGGTAGATGACCAAAAATGGCAGAAATTGTCTTACAAAATAAGACAACCCTTTTCTAATCTAACAGGCTCCAGTCAGATCAAGTGAAGGCCTCTGATCGAGCACAAACTTCTTTGGCTCTCAGCAAGAAACTATTTATGATAGTAAAAGAAGAATGTTTAGGTTCAATCGAGTGCTAGCACGATTTTCTTGAACCTAATTGAATCTCATTCAATCAATTGAACTAGATCAGTTCAATTGATGATCACCAGATTCAAACCCTTATTTGTGTGACCAGTTAGGTTCAATTCTGTATGGTAATGGGATATATCATGATCTCTATCACCGACATCATCAAAACTCCTTTCGATGGATCAAAATTTTTTTGATTCGAACAAGCTAGAATGATCGATCATCTAAAATCATTCTAATTGCTCCCAAAATCCATCAGTGACACCTAGCAGTATAGTAGCAACCCATCAGAGTTGAATGCGAACCTCTTGGTGTAGCTACCTGTGTGATTAAGTTCTTCTATCTTGAGCTCCCGATCAGATTAGGGTTAAGGTGAACTCATCAAACTCTAGTTTCTGTCATATGATGTAATCATTCGATTCAAGTCCATGTGAAAATCTAAATAGAAACTCTTTCTATTATTTCACTCTGCCATGGCTATGGACTTCTGGACTTGATTCTCATGATCATCATAGGGCTGCTCCTCTACACCCGAGGTAGATAGATTCTATCTTGATGCAATCCAGTTCCTACAATGAACATGCTATAGCCAACATACATCCAGGTTTCCGTATGGTTACTAGACCGAGTTATGGTGTAGTCAAAACTATAACATCCTCAAGGTGAACTATCGATGCAACCTCAGGTCAAAGAACCAGACACACCACTGCAGCATCGAATCAGTCATTGATAAGAAGGTAGACTTTCTAATGACTACTCGAGGTGGTCACCTCAGTCCCTCGTTCTCTAACGAGTACCTATACTCTCACTCCGATGTCTCCACACCATAGACTCAAGACTCATCTACTAAAGAGAAGCGATTGTACACCAACCTTTCGGATCAATCACCATCCTCGTGATGATCCTATGGTCGGGAGCATTTTATGAGTTAATAATGATTATTCATGTCTTTAAATTTTTAACTCTTGAAAATATGAATTATCATTACCATTAACTTAAAGGATGTATCACAGATACTAAATACACATATGTGATAGAAAATAACCCATTTTATTGATTATAGTCAAAATAGTATCCTAATGACTCTTTAGGATATCCTATGAATCGAGCTCTGAAAGGACCTAAACTCTAACTTGTCTTGGTTGTTGTCTTTTGACATGAGCCGGACAACCTAAATTCTGAGATGACTCAGACTTGATTTCTTACCGTGCCATATCTCATACGGTGTGGTAGGAATGGTTTTAAAGGAAACCTATTCAGTAGATACTTGAAGTTACAATGAGTGTCCCAAAGAAATCAGGAAGGTTTGTGAAGCTCATCATGGTCGCGACATATCCAATAGAGTCCAATTTCTCCATTCTAAAAAACTCCATTGAGTTGAGGTGTCCTAGTGGAGTCCATTGAGAGAACTATACCATTTTTCTTGAGATAATCTAGGAATTTTCGGTAAGGATAAAGAACGACTGCTGATCTTCAAAAGGAGTTTTGAAGATCCTCAAATCAGATCCAGATCTAATTTTTGGAGATGTGATAGAGAAGAAGAGGATCTCCAGATCTAGCCTGAGTGGATATCGATAGAGGCTAGGCACTTGCATGGCTAGATCTAGAACCTTCCACTGCTCATAGGATCATCAACGGGTAATAGGATTACCCACTTCAAGATAAATTTAATTTAATTTAATTTATCTAAATTTATTTTAATTATTAAAATAATAAAAATCAGATCTAAAATATTTCAAATCTGATTAGGATCAAAGAAAAAAATTTTGAAATATATCTCTTGATCTGATCAGATCTGAACGAATCTGGTCCGAGAAATCTAAATTTTTCTTTAGATATGTCGTGATCTCTATCATTGACATTATCGAAATACCTTCCGATGGATCAAAACTTTTTTTATTCAGACAACTAGTATGATTGATCATCTAAATCATTTTAATTGCTCTCAAAATCCACTAGTGACACCTAGCAGCATATAGTGGTAACCCATCAGAACTGAAAATGAAACTCTCGGTGTAGTTATCTATGTGATTAAGTTCTTCTATCTTGAGCCCTGACTGGTTTGGGGTTAAGGTAATCTCATCAAACCCTAATATCATTATATGATTAATCATTTGATTCAAGTCTAATGTGAAAATCTTAATAGAAATTCTTTCTATTATTTCACTCTGCCATGACCATGAGCTTATGAACTTGATTCTCGTGATCATCATAGGGCTACTCCTCATCTATCGAGGTAGATAGATTTTCTATTGGTGCAATCCAATTCTTATGATGAACATGCTATAGCCAACATACACCTCAGGATTTTAAATGGCTAAGAGATTGAGTTATGGTGTAGTCAAACTATAACACCCTCAAGATAAACTATCGATGCACCTCAGATCAAAGAACCAGACACACTACTGTAGCTTCGAGCCAGTCATCGATGAGAAGGTAGACTTCCTAATGATTGCTCGAGGTGGTCATGCTCTATGCCCTCATTCTCTAATGAGTACCTGTACTCTCACTCTGGTATTTCTACACCGTAGACTCAAGACTCATCTACTATAAAAAAGTGATTGTACACTAATCTTTCGGATCAATCACCATCCTCATGATGATCCTACGGTCAGGAGCATTTTATGAGTTAATAATGAAAATTCATGTCTTAAATTTTCAACTCTTGAAAATAAGAACTATCATTGCTATTAACTCAAGGGATGTATCATAGACACTAAATACACATTGTGATAGAAAATAACTCATTTTATTATTTATAGTCAAAATTATAATTTTGCTCTTAGAAGTGTATAACAAGTGTCAGCCAATTCTGACTTCTAGGGCACATATATCTAACAAGCACCATATACTACTATACGTCACTGATGGATTTTGGAATCAATTAAAATTATCTTAATGATCGACGATTCTAATTGGATGAATCGAAAGAGTTCTGATCCATCGAAAGGTATTTCAATAATGTCGTTAGTGCAAATCATGATATATCTCATTACCATACATAACTGAACCTAATTGGGTTACACAAATAAGGGTTTGGACTTAGATGTTATCAATTGAGCTAATCTAGTTCGATTGATTTGGATTAGATCCAATTAGGTTCAAAAAAATCATGCTAGCACATGATTGAGCCTAATATTCTTCTTCTGTCATCTTTCTGATTTATCTTGACTGAGCCAAATTGGATTTGGCTTATTCAAGATTCTTGTATGGCTCTATTCTAGTCTGATTGAAACTTGTCTAGATTAGAAAAATCTTATCCTAATCTGATCTAAGCTTGTCCTAATCCATCGAATGAAAATAGGACAAGACCTACTAATTTCTGGAACTATTTGGATAAGGCTTATCCAAAAATTCTATAAAAATTTATCTTGATCTGACTAGGTCCCGTCCTAGCCTAATTAAGACTTGTCCTAAATCCCATTAGATGGAAACAAGATAATGGTTGTCTTTGCCAGATTAAGGCTTGTCCTAAAATCATAAGATGAAATTTGGACAAGCCTCTCCCAGAAATTCTAGATGAATTTTTCTTGATCTAACTGGATCGAGTCCTAGTCTGATCAAGGCTTGTTCTAACTTGATTAGGACTTGACATAAATCCATTGGATAGGACTTGAAAAGGTTTTGTCTTAATCCCATAAGATGAGAATAGGACAAGGGTCAAATGTTGACCCAGTATGCAAGAAAGAAGAGATATGGCATGTGCCCCCTAGAATTTATTTGAGGGTGCACATCCATATGGTGTTTACATGAGGAATTTGGGGCGCACTCCCCCTTTGGCCGTGTGCCCCATATGGATAGGGTGGAGGTGTCCCATTCAAATGGGATTTGAATGGATCAAACATACTTGATGAGATCAAACTTTAAGGGAGATAAGTTGCTTGCGCCATCCAAACATTATCTTCCCATCTCCATGCCATTTTCTATGATTTTTGTGTGACAAAATCAAAAAAATAAGACGGTGGGGCGTGGAGATCGGTTAAGGAGTCTTGCATGTTAAACTTTGACCTGTTCAAAGTTATATGCGAAGAGACTCTTAACTAGGTCTATAAATAGGGTCCTATGCAAGCTATTATGCATCGCGATTTCTCTATGACAAAACTCTGCCAAAATATTCATCTCCACACCTCCCTCAACTGATCCACTTCCTCTTCTTCATGACCAAGAGTTGGACAAAACCTGCGAGCAAAGATCAAGTTCCATCGGTGCCAAGATCAGTGAGAGACGACGATGTACGTGAGACGAACGTGCAGCCCTCAAAGTTTATTTTGAAGGCTCTATAGGAAGACATCAGATCTGATCTTTAGAGAATAGGTCTAGAAGGAGGAGACTTTAAGATCTGATCTAAGTGGATACTGGTAGATATCAGACACATGCATGGCTCAATCAGAACCTCGAATCAGTCGTTAGATCATCACAATGGGTAAACAATTTATCCAATCAGGTGATAATTATTATCACTATTTTTATTTTTATTTTGCTTCTAATTTTAGATCAATTTAATTAGATCTGAAGGAAAATTTTAATTTTTCAGACCAGGTTCGTTCAGAGCTGATCGGATCAAGAGATATATTTCAAAAAAAAAAAATTTAATTCGAATCAGATCTGGGATATTTTAGATCTGATTATTATTATTATAATCATTAAAATAAAAAAAGATAAATTAAATTAGATTTAATTTACCTTGATCTAGGATAATCCTATTACCCGTTGATGATCCTGTAAGCAGCGGAAGGTTCTGGATCTAGCCATGCAAGTGCCTGGCCTTTACCGAAATCCACTCAGGCTGGATCTGAAGATCCTCTTCTTCTCTAACACATCTCTAAAAATCAGATCTAAATCTGATTTAGAGGATCTTCAAAATACCTTTCGAAGATCAGCAGTTGTCCTTTGCAGCAGCGCAGTCTTCTAACTTTCTGTCGCCTTTCTCTCATCTAGATTGCACCAACTTAGATCTCAAACTACTTTGGGCGTGGAGAGGAGAGGGAGAAGATGGGCTTGGCATGGAGGAGGGAGAGACAAACAGCCTTGGGGCATAGAGAATTCAATTGCCTTTTGAGTTGGGCGCAGGGTCTTATTTATAGACTATGCGTGATCCAACTCCTCTTCTTCCCAACCAATCACAACTCCTTTATGAAATCAGATCTAAATCTGATTGGTGAGAATAGAGTCCCTTGGATTCCTTCTTAGATGGCGCCTAAGACCAGTCAAAGTTGGTTCTTAGGAGGAGTCTAATCAGAATCCAAAAAGGCAGATGGAGTCCCTGTCCAACAGGGACTCTTGGGCGCCTCCAGCTTGGGCACACGCCATAGGTGGCGTGCGCCCTCCTCCTTGCCAGGTTCTGACAGGGGAACAAGCCCCCACCAGCTCTCCAATAGGTGTATGACACGTGGATAGAAGTCAAAGTGTCAATGGTCAACATTTGATCAGTCAAAAGTCAACTTTTGACCAAAGTTAAAGGACGAGAAATGGTAGATGACCAAAAATGGCAGAAATTGTCTTACAAAATAAGACAACCCTTTTCTAATCTAGACAGGCTCCAGTCAGATCAAGTGAAGGCCTCTGATCGAGCACAAACTTCTTTGGCTCAGTCAAGACAACTATTTATGATAGTAAAAGAAGAATGTTTAGGTTCAATCGAGTGCTAGCACGATTTTCTTGAACCTAATTGAATCTCATTCAAATCAATTGAACTAGATCAGTTCAATTGATGATCACCAGATTCAAACCCTTATTTGTGTGACCCAGTTAGGTTCAATTCTGTATGGTAATGGGATATATCATGATCTCTATCACCGACATCATCAAAACTCCTTTCGATGGATCAAAATTTTTTTGATTCGAACAGCTAGAATGATCGATCATCTAAATCATTCTAATTGCTCCCAAAATCCATCAGTGACACCTAGCAGTATATGGTGCAACCCATCAGAGTTGAATGCGAACCTCTTGGTGTAGCTACCTGTGTGATTAAGTTCTTCTATCTTGAGCTCCGATCAGATTAGGGTTAAGGTGAACTCATCAAACCCTAGTTTCTGTCATATGATGTAATCATTCGATTCAAGTCCGATGTGAAAATCTAAATAGAAACTCTTTCTATTATTTCACTCTGCCATGGCTATGGACTTCTGGACTTGATTCTCATGATCATCATAGGGCTGCTCCTCTACCACCGAGGTAGATAGATTCTATCTTGATGCAATCCAGTTCCTACAATGAACATGCTATAGCCAACATACATCTCAGGGTTCCGTATGGTTAGGAGACCGAGTTATGGTGTAGTCAAACTATAACATCCTCAAGGTGAACTATCGATGCACCTCAGGTCAAAGAACCAGACACACCACTGCAGCATCGAATCAGTCATTGATAAGAAGGTAGACTTTCTAATGACTACTCGAGGTGGTCACGCTCAGTGCCCTCGTTCTCTAACGAGTACCTATACTCTCACTCCGATGTCTCCACACCATAGACTCAAGACTCATCTACTAAAGAGAAGCGATTGTACACCAACCTTTCGGATCAATCACCATCCTCGTGATGATCCTATGGTCGGGAGCATTTTATGAGTTAATAATGATTATTCATGTCTTAAATTTTTAACTCTTGAAAATATGAATTATCATTACCATTAACTTAAAGGATGTATCACAGATACTAAATACACATATGTGATAGAAAATAACCCATTTTATTGATTATAGTCAAAATAGTATCCTAATGACTCTTTAGGATATCCTATGAATCGAGCTCTGAAGGACCTAAACTCTAACTTGTCTGGTTGTTGTCTTTTGACATGAGCCGGACAACCCTAAATTCTGAGATGACTCAGACTTGATTTCTTACCGTGCCATATCTCATACGGTGTGGTAGGAATGGTTTTAAAGGAAACCCTATTCAGTAGATAACTTGAAGTTAACAATGAGTGTCCCCAAAGAAAATCAGGAAGGTTTGTGAAGCTCATCATGGATCGGACCATATCCAATAGAGTCCAATTTCTCCATTCTAAAACTCCATTGAGTTGAGGTGTTCCTAGTGGAGTCCATTGAGAGACTATGCCATTTTTCTTGAGATAGTCTAGGAATTTTCGGCTAAGGTATTCACCTCCTCGATCTGATCGAAGAACCTTAATGGATTTTCCAGTTTGTTTTTCTACTTCATGTCTGAATTCTTTGAACTTTTCAAAAGCTTCAGACTTGTGTCTCATAAGATATACATATCCATACCTAGATAGATCATCGATAAAGGTAATGAAGTAAACAAAATTGCCTTTAGCCGGCACATCAAATGTGCCGCATACATCAGTATGTACTACGGTAAGAAGATCTGTGGCCCTTTCCCCATGTCCTACAAAAGGGAGTTTAGTCATTTTGCCTTGAAGATAAGATTCACAAGTTGGATATGACTCGAAAGTCAACGGACTCAATAGCCCATTTTTCTCTAATTTGTTGATCCTATCTTCTACTATATGACCTAATCTCAGGTGCCATAGATACCTATCATTTGGACTATCCCTAGGTCGTTTAGCATTCACGTTTTGCTCGATAGTTAGAACAAATACATCAATATGTAGCTGATAAAGATCGTTAATAAGAAAACCATTTGTAATTTTATTTCTTTCATAAAGAATGTTACAATGGTCCTTAAAGAAGGTAATCACATAGCCTTTTAGTGCTAAGCATGAAATAGAAATCAAATTCCTGCTAGCTGTAGGCACATAATAACGATCTTTCAAAACTAAGTCTAAACTAGATGGTAATCGAAGAGGGTATGTTTCCACAGCCACTACAGCAACTCTTGCTCCATTTTCGATGCGTAGGATCATGTCACCATCTCTCAACCTTCTACTATCCTCAAGACCCTACATGGAAGTGCACAGATGAGCACTAGAACCAGAGTCAAGCATCCAACTGGATGCAGAAGAAATCGTAAGGTTAGACTCAATAACGAGCATACCTCCAGAAAGACCTTCCTTCTTGTTCTTCAGGGTGGCCAGGTAAGTAGGGTAGTTCCGCTTCTAGTGGCTGTCGCTGTTGCAATGAAAACACTTTCCTTTGGCAGCGGCTTTCATCTTTGACTCTGCCTTCTTCTTCTTTCCTCCTTCCATCTTCTACTTTTTTGCAGACTTTTTTTTCTTTTCAAAAGATTTTTTTTAGAAGAAGTTCGTTCCATAGCAAGAACTGAGCCTTTAGAACCTTTCATAGAAAGCTCAGCGGTGACCAGCATGTTCATTAATTCGGCCAAGAAATTTTGAAGTTTATGCATGTGGTAATTCATGATGAATTGCCCATATGCATCAATTAAGGATTGTAGAATAATATCATTCTGTAGATCCAAGTCTAACTTCACACCGAGCTTCTCAAGCTCTTCCAAGCCCTCGATCATCATCAAATAGTGATCTTGGACTGACTGCCCATCGCGCATCTTAGCCTTAAAAAGTCATTTCATGACTTGATACTTGGCTGCGCGACTCTGTTCACCAAACATCTCCTGTAGGTGAGCTAACATTTGGCGAGCAGTCCCGATATCTTCATGTTGGCACTGGAGCTTATTAGACATCGAGCCCAATATGTAATATCTGGCCTTATTATCTTCGTCTATCCATTTTTTCAGAGACTCTCTGTTCAATGGATGGACGGGCTGGTAAGGTGGGAGGGTCCTAGTCCAATACATGGGTTAACTTCTCGGAACCCAAAATGATTTTATAGTTCCTAAGCCAATCTTTATAATTAAATCCGATCAGTCTATGTGTGTCTAGGATACGTGCCAATGGATTGGATGCAGACATTTTCCTGTAGAGAGTCAAAGATTCTAGTTAGATACTGTAATTATGACTTGACCAATTTGTTTAGAGATTTTATTTTTAAATAAATTAGCTTCCACTATTTTCTCGGATCTCTATACTCTCTTTATAGAGATGCAAAAATCTCCATGATTAATGATTTCTAGTGGATGGTGCGGTCTCACCAACTGACTCATCACCTCACCTAATAGTTATTGGTGATGGGTTAGCCAATGAGTGAACAACTCTTGGTCAATGATTCTCTAATCATGGTGCACCCAAACTTGATCTCTAATTCATGAATCTCACCATATCCAAAATATTAATCCACTCCTTAGTTAAGTCAGACTCACCATTTGCACAGAGTGGATTTCTAATTGAGTCTCTCACCGTATCCAAAATATTGAGCCCAACTCATCCTCCAGCCCATAGCATCCAATGCCTAATAGACATTGTTGCATCTTTCCGGTGCAACTGAGCCACTGTATCCAGCCGAGAACAATCAACCCCGAGAAGGGCCCGCACATCTACAATGGTGGAAGACCTCAGACTTAATCTTTTCTTAGGGAGGAATTGATTCAGGTCTCATTAAACTAGACTTATCATAGTCATAACAATTATGACTAACCTAGTGGCATGGGTTAGCTCAGATTATTGACCACCTCAAATTAGAACTAAGTCAACAGATATGGCCAGGTAAGTGAGACCGACCGATGGAAGGAGATATGTCATTAATTAACTCGTACAAGAACGCATTCAGGTCGAGTAGCTTCCTAATTAAAAATCAGTCGATCGTATGTGCCAAACTTACCTTAGACACCAAATTATTGAGCCAGAATCAATTGGGTTAGCCTACAATCCAGACTCTAACCTCTGAGCCTAATTAGGTCTTGCTTGATCGTGACTCGATCTTGACCCAGACTTAATCCTATTAGGCTGGTCAATTTAAGCATTGTTGATCCCATCTAACCAACTCTTGATTCAGTTAGATCAACAGCTTAGACCTAATTGAGCTACCCAAGCTCAAACCCAATATTATGAATATGTCTTAGATCTGAAATTCTCAATTTTAGACCAAATTAATATTTTATAATCTTAATTCTTAATTAAGTAGGATTCATAAACAAAATATATACAATAAATCCTAGGATTTCAGGAGCTAAGATTTTGCAGAAAGTAAGTTTTGGATTTTTGATTAAGGATGAATGTGCAGCACCCCTACACGTCATAAGAACACCCCATCGGATGGAAGGAGATGGCCTTTAAATCTTTCTTCATTCTTATGATCGGACGGCCAAGAAGAACGTCTTAATCAGGAATATGTAATACTACAAAATAGTTTTAGATCTATATCATATATCTCATATCCAAATTAGATCTAATCATGGCATATTTTGCATACATCTCATGTATCGAATCATGCATATTTTTAAATCTAAATTATCTCATAATAATCTAAAAAATTAGATTTAAATTGATCTTATCAAAATAAACTCTAATCTAGATAACTATGTAGAACTATTCTACAACTAGTCTAGACATGCATCAATCATATCTCATATGATGTTAAAATTAAATAATTTTATTTACTATTTTTTAGATATTTTTATAATAATTATAATATCAAAAATAATAAATAAATAGATCTAAAATATGATTTAATCAAATTAAATTAAAAATATGCAAGACTATTCTATAGAACTATTCTATTTTAGAACTAGTCATGTATATTTTCTAATCTTAGATCCAAATCATTTAATTTTAATTTTTTCTGATTTTAGATCTGATCACATCTCATGTGACATCTAAAATTACTTATTTTCTAATTAAAATAAATTTAAAATCAGATCTAAATACTTTTAGAACCTGGCTCTGATACCAGTTGAAGAAAAATCCTGATTTTCCAAATCAGGTTCGTTCAGATCTGATCGGATCAAGAGATATATTTTAAAAAAAAAAATTTTTGATCTAAATTAGATATGAAATATTTCAAATTTGATTATTATTATTATTATAATCATTAAAATAAAAAGAGATAAATTAAATCAAATTTAATTTACCTTGATGTAGGATAATCCTATTATCCGTTGATGATCCTATAAGCAGCGAAAGGTTCTAGATCTAGCCACGCAAGTGCCTGGCCTCTACTGGTATCCACTCAGGCTGGATTTAGAGATCCTCTTCTTCTCTATCACGTCTCCAAAAATTAGATCTAAATCTGATTTGGAGGATCTTTAAAACACCTTTCGAAGATCAGCAGTTATCCTTTGCAGCAGCGCAGCCTTCTAGCTTTCTGCATCTTTCTCTCATCTAGATTGCACCAACTTAGATCCCAAACTACTTTGGATGTGAAGAGGAGAGGGAGAAGATGGGCTTGGCATGGAGGAGGGAGAGACAAACAGCCTTGAGGCATAGAGAATTCAATTACCTTTTGAGTTGGGCACAGGGTCTTATTTATAGACTATGCGTGATCCAACTTCTCTTCTTCCCAACCAATCACAACCCTTTATGAAATCAGATCTAAATCTGATTGATGGAAATAGAGTCCCTTGGATTCCTTCTTAGATGGCGCCTAAGACCAGTCAAGGTTGGTTCTTAGGAGGAGTCTAATCGGAATCCAAAATACAGATAAAGTCTCTATCCAATAAGGACTCCTGGGCACCTCCAGCTTGGGCACATGCCAAAGGTTGCATGCACCCTCCTCCTTGCTAGGTTTTGGCAGGAGAACAAGCCCCCACCAGCTCTCCAATAGGTGCATGACACATGGACAGAAGTTAAAGTATCAATGGTCAATATTTGACCAGTCAAAGGTCAACATTTGACCAAAGTCAAAGGATGAGAAATGGCAGGTGACCAAAAATGGCAGGTATTATCTTACAAAATAAGACAACCCTTTGCTAATTTGGACAGGCTCCAGTCAGATCAAGTGAAGGCCTCTGATCGAGCACAAACTCCTTTGGCTCAGTCAGGACAACTATTTATGATAGTAAAAGAAGAACATTTAGGTTTAATTGAGTGCTAGCATGATTTTCTTGAATCTAATTGAATCTCATTCAGATCAATTAAACTGGATCAGTTCAATTGATAATCACCAGATTCAAATCCTTATTTGTATGATCCAGTTAGGTTCAGTTCTATATGGTAATGGGATATATCATTATCTCTATCCCCGACATCATCAAAACTTCTTTCGATGGATCAGAACTTTTTTGATTCGAACAGCTAGAATGATCGATCATCTAAATCATTCTAATTGGTCCCAAAATCCATCAGTGACATCTAGCAATATATGGTGGCAACCCATCAGAGCTGAATGCGAGCCTCTTGGTGCAGCTATCTGTGTGATTAAGTTC
>QRFJ01000738.1:0-20000 GCA_006176705.1 Cocos nucifera | reverse complement strand
TTTTTCTTCTTTTATAGAAGGGTCTGGAGTTTATTAAGATGGATTGTGGGTTATTAGTCATGGAAGAGTAGTGGATTATTAGAGATATTTTATTTGTCCACTAGAATATTCTCTGAAATTATGTCAGAAATTGTCCCCTCATGGCATGTGGGGAGAGCGAGTTGACAATCTGAAGTCAAGAGTGAAGATTTCAGTCTCTTAATGAGCTCAAGTTTGGTTTGACTCAGGACCTCATCCTCAACCCTTTGAAGACCTTCAATTCAGCCTACATTGTGATTAGCTTCTATCTCTTGATGAACTCAAGTTCGGTCAAAAATAGGACCTCGACCACAGCCTTTCGAAGATCTTCAATCAGCCCTCATAATGACTGGCTTCCATCTCTTGATGAACTCAAGTTCGGCCTGAGATAGGACCTCGGCCTTAGCCTTCCGAAGACCTTCAATCAGCTTTCATAGTGACTGGCTTTCATCTCTTGATGAACTCAAGTTTGATCAAAAATAGGACCTCGGCCATAGCATTCCTAAGACCTTCAATCAGCTTTTATAGCGGCTGGCTTCCATCTCTTGATGAACTCAAGTTCGACCGAAAATAGGACCTCGACCATAGTCTTTGGAAGACCTTCGATCAGCTTTCATAGTGACTGACTTCCGTCTCTTGATGAACTCAAGTTCGGTTGGAAAGAGGACCACGACCACAGCATTTTGAAGACCTTCAATCAGCTTTTATAGTGACTAGCTTTTGTCTCTTGATGAACTCAAGTTCGGCCAAAAATATGACCTCGGCCACAGCCTTTCGAAGACCTTCAATCAGCCCCTCATAGTAATTGACTTCCATCTCTTGATGAACTCAAGTTTGGCCTGAGATAAGATCTCGACCACAACCTTTCGAAGATATTCAATCAGTCCATTTGTCATGTCTTCGGCTGGTGTAAAAATCCTCCAATAATAGCCCTCCTACTTTCGAGTCCGGGCTTTAGCTCGGATAAAGGGAGTATAGTAAGTTGGACTTGCCGAAGACATGATCTTATTTTGTATTTAGACTTAGAATCTTCTGACTTCATGAAATTATTTAGAAGGTTTTCAATTTTATCCTCAGCTTTTTGAGCTTAGATTTCTACTGATCTCTATCTTCTAAGGTCAGATTTCTACATATTTAACATTCTGAGCTTGGATTGCTGTAGACCTCTATTTTTTAAGCTCAGATTTCTGCAAATATTGATATTTTAAGTTTGGATTTCTGTAGATCTTTATCTTCTAAGGTTGGATTTCTGCACATCTTTGCCTCATATTTAGAAATTGGGAATTTTCACCCTCGCTAGGATGAGGTTATCCTCCTATCTTAAATAACTGAAGGGTTTTTCTCTGTGTCAGGATGAGGTTCTTCTCTTATCCTTGACACAACTAGAGAAGAACACCTAGGCTGTTGAAAGGACCTCTCTCCACCTCCCATCTTAAGTTAACGAGGGTCCTCACTTTGCTCATGCTAGGATAAGGTCCTCCTCCTATTCCTAACATGGCTATAGGAGCACATTAGGACCGTTGGTAAGGCCTCTTCCCTTATCTCATCTTAGATTAACGAAGCCTTCGGTTGGTTGATGTTCATGTTAAGTCTGCTTTCCTGGCCTTGATTTTTTTTGGCTTGAATTTGGATTTGGTAGTTCGGCCTTGGTGATGGCTGGGGCCGATAGTTCAAAGTTTGAAGAATCTAATCCACCTTAGGACTTCACTTCCTTTTCCTTCCTCCCCCCCCCCCTTTTTTTATGTGATCGATTTTGTCGACCTTCGCCCTGTTGGTAACATATTCAATATATGTGCAATGAAATTATACCTTTCTTTGCTACTTTGGCCTTATACTAATTCAATGCTCGTTGGTAGCTTCATTTTCTTTACTTTGCTTTTCTTTGTGTTGTCTTCTAATGAGATGCTTGTTATGGATGCCAAGTTGGGGTCTCTTCTGTGAACTAAGATGGGATTTAACTTTTCATATTTGACGTAGTCGGATAATCGTAGAAGGAACATGTGTAAGTATTGTCGATAGGGCTTCTTCTTTTCTCTCATCTTTGGTCAATGAGGTCTTGACTTTTGCTCACGTTAGGATGATGTTTTCCTTCCATTCCTAACATGACTTATAGGGATACATTTGGACCGTTGATAGGACCTCTCCCTCCATCCCACCTTATATCAATGAGATCTTCAACTTTTCTCACGTTAGGATGAGGTTCTTCTTTTATTTCTAACGTGGCTTATGGGGGCACATTTGGGCTATTGATAGGGCCTCTCCCCCCATCCCATCTTAAATGGATGAGGTTTTCAACTTTGCTCATGTTAGAATGAGGTTCTCCTCCTATTCCTAATATGAATTGTGGGGATATATTTGGACCATTGACAGGGCCTCTCTCCCCATCCCATCTTAAATGGATGAGGTCTTCGACTTTACTTATATTAGGATGAGGTTCTCCTCTATTCCTAATGTGGCTTATGGGGGCACATTTGGACCGTTGATAGGGCCTCCCCCCATCCTATCTTATATTGATGAGGTCTTCAACTTTGCTTACGTTAGAATGAGGTTCTCTTCCTATTCCTAATGTGGCTTATGGGGGCACTTCATCGCAATTTTGACTTTGGCTCGACTGTGATTTTAACTTAAGCTTGATTGTGATTTTAACTTTAGCTTATCCTTGATTCTGATCTTGGTTTGGTCTTGAATCTGACCTTAGCTTGACTTAGACTTTAATCTCGGATTGATTTTTTGATGAGCTTGATTTACTGAGGTTGAATTTCTATTGGTCCCAGTCTTTTGAGCTTGAACTTATACAGACCTCGGACTCATATGATCTTTGCCTCGAATTTGTCTTGCTTGCACCTCAGATAGGTCTTGAACTTGATCTCAGATTGGTCTGGATTCTAACTTCAGCTTCAGCTTTAGTTTCTTGAACTTAGTCTTGACTGACTTTGAGTGTGGTCATGATTTTGGTATCCTATAGCCCTGCAAGAAAGAAAAGAGAAAAAGAAAAATAATAAAATAATAATGGATAGAAGTTTGGAAGTTTTTCACCATAAGTTTTCTGTTTGGGGAGAACTCGAGTTCTATTTGACTACCCTGGTATAGATCAGACTTTGTCTTCTTCTTTTTTCTCTCTTTGTTTTTGTATTAATTTGGCTTCGAATGAAATTCACAAGGCAGAGTGTGGAGGTTGTAGCCCTTTTTTACGTATGGTTTTGAAGTTGCTCCAAGTCAGCTTCGGTGTCGTTTGATGCGAAATACGCACGAAAGAGCTTCGGAAGGGGTCAAACAGATGCATGCATAGGGGACTTCGGCTACATTTGAAGTGCATGGACCTCGGGAGGACTTCTGCCCATGCTCATTAAGTACTTCAAGAGCTGCTTGGTGGCGGGTTTGGCCATGCTAGAGATGCATGGACCTTGGCACCATCGTGGTAGGTTCGTCCACACCGACCGAACATGCGTAGGCACAAGGGGAGAGGACCGGCTGGCTTCCTCTTTCCTCCTCTTCTTGTTCTTTTCTTCTTCTCTCTTATTTACTTATTTATTTTTATTTATAATTTTATTATTTATTTTTTTGGAGGAGATCGGCATTGGCTGAGATAACGAGGGAGGACCTCGGCACCACCTAGGTGAATTTTGGTGTTGCTACGATGGGTTTGGCCACGCACAGGCACACGGAAGGAGCTCTATGAAACGAGCACGCTCGAATGCATGGGAGAAAAGCTTAGCCGCAGGGGGCAAGAAGCTCAGCCGCAACTGGGGCACATGGAGAGGAATAGGTCAGCCGGAGGGGTCTCCCATGGTAGGGACTAGGGAGAAGCCCGTGGATGCGTACCCCGCCCCTCCTTCCTTCTCTGTTTCTTAAAATAGAGAAGCTTTTCTTTTTCTATTTTGTAAGAGGAGGTCGGCGCCACCCGATATCACGGTGAGAGACTCTGATGCTGTGGGTCACGCCCGAAAGTGGAAAGATCAGAGGGGTCACCGTGGGAGGAGATCGGCCGCCATGCTTGACGTGCGAAAGGAAGAAGATCGATCGTGGTGCATGGTGTGCGAAAGGAAGGAGATTGGCTGCAATGCCTGATGCACGAAAGGAAGGGGATCGACCGCTGGGGGCCGATCGGATGCGCCCAAGTTCTGCTTGGGAGAAAAAAAATCGAAGGGGCACCATGAAGGAGGAGATCGATGGTCCCCATGGGTTCGGAGGAAGCCAGAGGAGTTCCCACGGGTTTGGAGGAGGTCTGTTGGTGCCGTCGTGGGCCATGCATTGGAGCATGTGGGAGAAAGTCGACCGAAGGTTGACGGGCGCGTGGTTGCACGGGAGGGAGGAGATCGGCCTACCATGGGTCATGCTTGGGGCGCAGGGAGGAGATCAGCCGTAGTTGGGAGCGTGGGCTTGAAGGAGACTGGTCGAACGGGCGACAGGAATGGGGAAGGCCTGCAGATGCATTATGGGTGCAGACGAGGTTGGCCGGAGGCGCAACGGGAGCGAGGGTGGCTTGCAGATGCATGACGGGCGTGGACGAGGTTGGCCGAGGGCACGACAGGAGCGGGGGAGGCCTATAGACGCCGACCTTGCTCACCTTTCTTCTTTTTTTTTTTGAGGATAGGAGACTGAACTTCCTTCTTCTTTTTTTTTTTGAAGTCGGCACCACCCAAGATTGTGAGGGAGATTGGCGGAATGCATGCGCGAGAAGGACATCAGCTAGTTGGGTCGTTTGGGTTGGGGAGAGGCCTACGGACACCATTTTCTCCCCTCTTTCTTTTTTCCAAAAGTTAAAATCTAAGCAGATCTGCCAATAGCTCTGGGACGAGAAGAGCCAAATGTGATTGCATACAGTGAGAATTGGAGTAATATTAAAAGCTATAGAATTCTGGTGTTAAATATGACTAAGTGGGAAACCACTTGAGATGATAAGAGATGAAGCAAAATTAATAGCATGTAGAGTTCCATTAATAAATCCCACTTGTGAGCAGTATATAGTAATTAAATATCAGTCATCAATATGAATATACGACATTTGAAGAAGAGCCATAAAACTTTTAGTTAGTTGATAAGGATGATCCACCATCCAGATGGTGTACGATAATAGCTGAGTTTTTGGATCTACATATCCCATTTAATAGAGCAACGTATGAAAAATAATAAATAGTTGCAGTAGTATCTAAGAAAATGGCACATTCCTTAGCTTGAAAAATATAGCTCTGATTTGACCCAGATAAATAAAATTTATGATCCATGGGAGTAACAAATAGAAATGATATCATAGTCTTGAATGAAGATGTGATAAGTATAACAGTAGGATGCCAAAGTAACCATCAACCTGAGAAAGCCTCTCTTCGTTCTCCTCTAATTTTTTATGATACCCCTCTATTTTTTTTTCATCTCTTTCTGGATCTCAGTCTCTTTATTTCATTTTGAATTTTAGAGGTTGTTGTTATTTTGCCCAGCACATCAGAATGCAAATGAAAATTCCCCTTCTAACGTGCGGTTCTATCCAGAACTCAAGAGAATGGACGAAAAATCAAGAATGTAGTATAACTAAAAAAATTGCATAATCATATTTCTTATCTAGATCCTGTGACATCTTTGCTGATTCAGATCATCCTTGTTATGATCTTCTTCTTCGTTTGGATCCTTTCTTTGATTGAAATTTTTTCCTTATTTAGAGCCCCCTACTTTGAGTCTGGATGGGACCTATTGAAGATGGATGCCAAATCTAGTTGGCATTGGAGCAATATGATGGAGCTCCTCTCGTTGGATGCTCATTTTTTTCCATAAACAGGCTCAAAGGCCCTACCTCTAACACCATCTGTTAATGTAAAAATCCACCTCGGGATTGGGTTGGCTAGAGTTGCGCGATGGTGGCAAGTCGACGGCAATGGGATGGAGGCACGATCATACCTACAAGAGAAGTCCTCGATCGTAATTGGCTCTGATGGAGATCCTTCGATGCTCAAGTCAGTTTTTCATTCAATAAAGAAAAAAAGATGAGCATTTTGAGAGAGAAGAATTACGTACCTTGGGGTCCCTCTTTTTCTTCTTTTATAGAAGAATTCGGAGTTTGTTAAGATGGATTGTCGATTGTTAGTCATGAAAGAGTAATGGATTGTTAGAGATATTTTATTTGCCCACTAGAATATTCTCTGAAATCATGTCAGAAATTATCCCCTCATGGCATGTGGGGAGAGCGAGTTGACAACCTGGAGCCAAGAGTGGAAATTTCAGCCTCTTGATGAGCTCAAGTTTAGCCTGACTCAGGACCTCGTCCTCAACCCTTTGAAGACCTTCAATTCAGCCTACATTGTGATTGGCTTTTATCTTTTGATGAACTCAAGTTCGATCGAAAATAGGACCTCGACCACAGTCTTTCGAAGATCTTCAATCAGCCCTACATTAGTGACTGGCTTCCATCCTCTTGATGAACTCAAGTTCGGCCTGAGATAGGACCTCGACCTCAATCTTCTGAAGACCTTCAATCAACCCTTTCATCAGTGACTTTGGCTTTCTTTCTCTTGATGAACTCAAGTTTGGCTTCGAAAATAGGACCTCGACCACAGCATTTCGAAGACTTTTAATTAGCTTTCATAGTGACTGGCTTCCATCTCTTGATGAACTCAAGTTCAGTAGGAAATAGGACCTCGGCCATAGCATTTCAAAGACCTTCAATCAGCTTTCATAGTGACTGGCTTCCATCTCTTGATGAACTCAAGTTCGGCCGAAAATAGAACCTCGACCACAGCCTTTCAAAGACCTTCAATCAGCCCTCATAGTGACTGGCTTTCATCTCTTGATGAACTCAAGTTCGGTCTGAGATAGGACCTCGATCATAGCCTTTTGAAGATCTTCAATCAGTCCATTTGTCATGTCTTCGGCTGGTGTAAAAATCTTCCAACATATAGTAAGTCTTATTATAGATTTTAAATCCCTACTAGTTTATGCAATTGATGCTTGTCATTACAACAACAAATAAAAATTTAAACCGATCTTTCTATGGATTAGAATAGTGATGAGTCGGATATTGATTTTCTCAAAAATTGAAGACTGAGTTGCATTTAATTTAATAAAAAAAATTTAAAATTAATTTTTAAAATAAAAATTTAACTAAGTAAATTAAAGAAAAATAATTTAAATTTTATCAAATTAAAATAAAAAAATAAATTTTAATTAATTAAAAATTTGAAATTAATTAAAGATAAGAAAAAAAAGGTGTTAGGGTTTTAGTTCCATCTTTCAATATTTAAGTTTATAAGTAATTCATGCAATCTTTTTATTATCAACATACAATCTTATGAGATGTCTGTTTCTTTGATCAGATTCTAACATAATCTATTCTACCGAGCATGGATCATATCTAACACGATCATTATCCATCTCATAGATATAGACTATTTAGATCATGTAATCAAAGAACATAAACATAAATTTAATTAATTCTTATAATTCATCCTAATCTGAGCACATACCATATCTATCTATGATCACGATCTATCTCTTTGACAAAAAGTGTAAGAAATTTAAATATTAAAGCATGAATAAGAAAGGCATGTAAGAGATAAATAAATTTTATTGCTTAATAAAAAGATACATAGGGCTCAAATTACAAAATCTCATGCTGAAAACTTTCTTACTTCTCTGGACACAAGATCTTTAGCCGTATATGATTTTGATCTCTATAGCATTCGACATGTTCAAATCTCGCAAATAAAGTAAAAGAAAAGAAAAAAAAAGAAGAAAGAAAGAAGAAAGAAGAAGAGAGGAGAGGAGAAGAGAAGGGAGAAAAGAAAGGCTTGGGGGGCCTCTAAGAGGGCTAATCCCGCAAAAGGTTTTTTCCTCCATAAGGGAGGGTGTATGGCTTTTGGTGTGAAGGAGGAGTTAAATAGAGAGTAAACTATGATTTTCGAGTCCTTCCTGAAGTCCAACTAAAGTTTGGATCGAATTATCCATGTTGCAAAAATCCTAGATCAGTGCTTTAAAATCCATCGCCCAGGTTAAGATCAATGCCCAGATTGCTTTCAGATCGTCGGATGCCTCATTAGGGAGCTATGGACTGTTGGATCGTGCTAAACGAAGGCTGAAAAGTTTTGATCAGAGCCGAAGACTCACCCTGACTATTGGATGGCTAGTAGCAATGATATCAGCTGATAGATCGCACTAGGGAGGCTGAGGGAGTTTGAATTAAATCGGGAGCAACTTCCACCATTGGATCGTGATCGGCATTGACATAGATTGTCTGATTGTGCAAAACCTATTCCTATAAACCACATGGATTGAGCGTTGTGAAAACCATAACCAATCATTGCCTACCATGCCATCTAAATTGTTGGAAATGTCCTCCAACAACACATGGGATTTTATGTGGACCCTTTAAGGGTCCACGCCTTCCTTGTCACCATCGGTCCATCATGGATCGCATGGTTTCCTGATGTCTGAGTGACGTCAGGTGATGAGGGGTGCTGGGTTGATGCGAACATGGGCTTGTTTCATGGGCTATTGTGGGTGGGCTATGCTTGACCAGATCGAGCTGGGTCTTGCGATCGGGCTGGGCTCTGGCAAATCGGTTGGTTGGGCTGAACTAACCGATTTAAATAATTTTTTTTCAAAACTTCTGATCTTTGTATCTTTTTTATTTTAGCTCTGATTTACGTCAAATTTGATTTCTTTGAACCCATAAATCGAGCTCTTCATATTAATAAAATATTATTTTTTTAAAAATAAATATTAATTAATATATATTTTAATAGTATTATTTATAAATTTATGATAATTATCATATTTTCAACTTATGTTTTACTCATCCTCGAGTAAAAAGAGAAAAATTAGAAGCATGAATTGACTTGATAAGATATGAAAGTTTTTTTAGATCATCCTAAAGTCAGTTGATACCTGGATAGAAATTTAAGAGATACATCATTAAATTATTAATTCCATCCCAAATAGTGGTTAAGTGAAGAACATAAAATTTTAGAACTTTTTTTTAACTAACTTTTCACTTTTATTCTTTAAATCCTCTATCTTTAGTATGGACTAGAGATTTTTTTTCCTCCAACCAGTACAATATTTTAATTTCTTAAGCTTTCTATCTAATTCTTGTAGCAAGCTTTGGATCAATAACTCCTAAACCAATTGGTTTTAGGGCATTAGGTGCAAAACATCCCTCGGGCTTACTAACTCAAGTGAAATAGGCTACGGGTTAAAACTAACTGTATAATAAATTTCTTCACATTACCTACTTTTTGATATGAATAACATTACTTACTTAGGCAACGAGATCCAATTATTCAATGAGAGACCTATGTTTTAGAACTTATCCTTTTTTTCTCATTTTCTTTTTTTAATTTTTTTCATCATCCTTTTTTTTACTCATACTCATACAAAATAATTTTTTTATTGAATATAGGCTGGAAGAAAATTTTAGAATCACTCAAAAATTTATTCTCTTCTAGATCTGATCATTTATTTAATTTTTTTAATAATTTGATCCTTAGTATTTCAAAAATCCTCTAGATCATTAATCAATCATTGATTAAAATATCTAAAAAATTTTAAATCGACACAAAATCATATATATAAGACTAATTTTTACTATACTTGAGGACTTAATTAATTTATTTATCCTTCCCCCCAACTTAAATTCCATTATCCTTAATGGAGGAAAGAAATAGAGTATGATAATATTGGAAATTATGTTTCAAAGCTAATCATCAGTCTGTTGATGGTTGAAATATTATAATTAATTTATTAATAAAAAATATTTTGACATCTTTTTTCATCATAAATTTACATCTTCTAATGAACTCCATTATTGTGATGAAGTCCTTAGGACTATTTAGTTTCAATAAAGAGAGAATTTATCGATTAGTCCTTAAATTTATTCATGATCAAATGATAGGCTGTTAATTAGGACAACAGCATCTATCGAGCATAGATCGCTATATGCTATATAGATTGGTTATCCTCTTAACCAAAGAGTGTGGAGACACTGATATGGCATACAGGTGAGATGTATGGGTACATCGTCATTGAACGTGACCAACTTCAGAGCATTCTACTATCGAGAATGTCTCTGATGGGATATAGATATAAGTATCCCTTAGACCTGAGATCACCTTAGTGACTTGCAAGCAACTCACTGTGCTTTGGTATCGAACTAACTGAATTTCTAATTCAGTAATGGAAGGCTTCTGGGCACAGTCAAGTACTTGCAAAGTCGGATGTGATTAAGATGGAATTGACCACTCCAAGAGTTAGAGAAGAATGTATCACTATATTTCAATATAGCAAAACCTTGGCCAGGATAATCCATTAGATGGATTTGGTATTTTGAAATATAATGTGGACAACCTGATCAGAGTTGATGGTTAAACTTTGATGTGTCCTACGAGCATTGTGGTCAAGGGAATGAATTATATGAAAACTATATCCATATGGGTTCTAAGGATGGTGTTCTAGACCTTCGACGTATCCGACCATCGGATATCATTGCTAGATGATCACTTTGATTGGTATAAAAATTTATTTTTATGCTACCAGCTTAGGTTTGGACCTATGAGGTCACACACATTAGAGCTTACGATCTAATCGGATGGTTGAACAATGATTAAGAATCATTCTAGGATTAAATAATCAATAAGATTGGTGTTTAACCTAGTGCAAGTGTTGCTGGAGGATCGATTAGCAATTGGATTGCTAATTAGCTTAATTTGATTAAGCCAATAGATTGAGATTAAGTTTAATTAAATATAATTTAATTAGATTTAGTTTGAGCTTGATTGGATCAAGTTCAATTGGTTTATTGGATAAGCCAAGTGCAAGGACGAACTAGTCCTAGTCTAATTAGGACTCGGATTAACCAAATTTTTTAATTTAATTAAAAAATAAATTAAAATTAAATATGATTTAATCTAATTTAATTAAGTTCTTAAATGAGTTAGGATCTTATTTAATTGAATTGATTTAATCTTGATTTTATTTGGTTAAAAGATCTTGTTTGACCAAATCAAAACAGGAGTCCTAGTGTGATTAGGACTCCCTATCACTTACGCCACTTATTCCTCATGCCCGCACCCCTTTTCCTTTGAGTTTTACATGAAAATTCTCCATGCCCATGGCTTCTCACACCCTCTTTTTCTTCTCTTTTTTTCATAAGATAATTTATTGGAAGACCAAGTCAAAAGGGGAGTTAGTTTTGCTTAGGATTCTATGAGATAGAATCCTTGTTGACCAAAACATCTTCTCTTGAGCGCCGCCCCCTCTTTTAATTAATTCTTCTCTTATTCTATGAAAATAATTTTTTTTTTGTGCACCCTCCCTTGCTAGTCCACGTCAATAATCGTGGAGGAGGCGTCCAAGAGTTGGGCGCCCCAACAACTTTCCATGTTTGGATATTCCTAGTATAGGAATTTGACCTAACTTGGACTCTTTTTTTTCTCTTTTTATTGGATGAATTTTATTCTAATTTTTTTATGAAATATAGAGCTTTGGGAGAGGTTTGGGGTGTGCAAAATCAAAGGAAGAGGATCCTTGGGCATGGGGGTTCCATAGGCACCAAACTAGGTGTCTAGGTGAGAGAAAAGATAGGAAAAAGAGGGTCTTCTTTTAGGGCTGTTTTATTTTCAATCCCTCCTTTCTTTTTTTGAGTTTTTTTGAGAGAGTCTCAGATCAGTAAACTCTCATCTTCCTTTTCATATTTTGAAGAGTCCAAATTTTGAAGAAGAAAGCATTGGATCGATCGTCAAAGAAGGATCAACATAGTACTAGCATCCTATGCTGATTTCCTACATCGGACTTTAGATCAGAGATCGTAGGCTCGTGTGGATGACTCCTAGAGGTCGAACACATGTGTGGCTCATAACTTCATCCTCAAGCCTGGATCAGCAAGTTAGAACATCTAACTTGCTCAAATAATAGATCTGATCTATAAACTTCATAGCTACATTTGATGTAGTATAGATCTAGGTTGATTTGATCAACCATTTTCTTTCTTATTTAATTTTAATTTCTAATTTAATACCATGACTTGATCATATAGTAGATCTAAGATCTAGATATTTACATAGTTATTTAAATAAATTTTAAATTTATTTAAATCTTTCGTTGTAAAATCTTGAAAAAGTTTCAAGATCTACCTGTGAAACCCTAGATCTGATTTCTTCAATTGGTATCAGAGCCTAGGTTCTTATTACATGATTTTTATGTATGTTTAGATTACTTCTTAGATTAGATCTAATTTATAATCTAATTATTAAATCTAAAATTATATATATATATATTAGATTGCATGGACTGCTATAAAGTTGTCCTATTTTAAGTATACCCCTTAAAGTGAATAGATTGTCCTTGTACGTGCTGATCTAAAATATTGATTATAAAATTTTAGATTAGATTTAAAAAATTTTATGATCTATTTAAAAATATTTTAATCTAATTTCAATCATCATAAATGTGTTAGATTTGATCTCGAGAGATTTATGATTGATTATTATTGAAACTATTTCAATTACATGAACCTATTTAGATTAGATCTAAAGTAGTTTTATGTTTATTTTACTTGCATATTGATTATGAATCGAACATGCAACTTGGTTGATAGAATCATGTTATAAAAATATTTTATAAACATAAAAATTATTTTTGAAAAGATGAACCCCAACCCTCAGTCCAAAACTTAATTGAGAATTAAGAAGTTGATTGATTAGGATCTAGGATTGTGAATTGAAGATCCTATGACATAAATTATAATACATTAGGTTAAATAGGTTAGTGGAGATTAGGTCCATTAATTGGGTTAGACCTAGGGTTGGATTAAAGAATGGACTTAATTAGAGAATTGACTAAATCTAATCAATTATTGTCTTAGATTAGGTCAAGGATTCTCTAGATCAATTACAATAGTTGTAGTTGGTCAAGTCCATGTCTTTAACAAGACCCAAGATGGACTTGATTCTTGGCTACGTGGTCTAGCACGAACTGTTAGATTGATCTAATTGAAACTAATTAAATCAGTTGGTGTCTAAGATAAACCAGACTAGTAGATTTTAATTGGCAACCCGCTTACCTGACAATTTTTGATGGTATCTAAGGCACGCTTGGCAGACCCTTCCACTGATCCAACTTACCTGACCTCTTGGTGAGATTATGTTTTGATTAGATTGCTTGACTATTCGAGCTAATCCATGTCAGCTAGGTAAATCAGTTTGACTGATTTAGGTGCTCCTAGACCAGCTTATTAATGGTCTCCCTTAAGCTGACTTGGTGAAGTTAGTGGAAGGATCATGACAAGCTGGTTAATCTGATCTACTCATTTCTATAAGTAAATCCTCTAAAATTATTAGGTCTCTAAAATGAAATAGTTATATGATAACTGGATCATAGCCACCCATTAAAGTGGATGATAATGGGTCCATCAGTTGGATAATCATTGGAGGCCCAAAGGCCCGGTGCTTATCGGTTGATGAAATTATCATTTATTATATGATCTCTTGGATACATCTTTCTAAATGGTGATAAGATGAGCCAACCAAAGTTAGGCCTGATCATTCATTGGTTGGATGGGCCAACTATAGTCATGTTAATGGTTGGACCTAACTGAACCATGAAGGCCAAAGCCAACTAATCAGGGCCTAGTGCAGAATTTAATTACTGAAAATTATGTAGAAAAATAATTGATTATGAACCTACCCTTAGATGTACATGGGTGGGCCAACCAAAGTTGGGCTTGTGTACAGTCTATGTGGATTCTAATACTTACTAAGGAATTAGGGTAATTCCTCGAATTGGAGGTAGAGGTTAACAATTTGGATAAAATAGTGGAAGAAACCTTTTGATTAAAGTCCAAATCTTTATGTTTAATGAATCAATTACTAATTAGATTTTGATTTTCCTTTATGCAAACATGGCCACTTCTCTATCGCTTCGATCATTATTGGACAATGATAAGTTGGTGAGACCCAACTTTGGTAGCTGGTATCGAAAGTTGAAGATTGTTCTAGAGCATGAACGGATCCTATATGTGCTGACGGATCTTGCACCTGAAGAGCTAGCTGCCAATATACGTAGAATAGTCAGAGACACTTATCAGAAGTGGCTCAGTGATCGAACCATGGTGTGCTGCATTATGCTGGCTACGATAAGCGACGAGTTCAGTCGCAAGTTTGAGATAGCTCAGCCAAATAAAATGCTCCAAATATTGAAGAATTCTTTTGGCACACTCGATAACGTTGAGAGGCATAAGACTAGTTGCACCATCTTCGATGCTAGAATGTGGGATGGTACCTCTATCAATGATCATGTATTGTACATGATCGAGCTGATAGAGTGCTTGAGCAAGCTCGGCTTTTCCTTGCACAAACAACTTGAGAAAGATGCAATGCTAAACTCGCTGCCTAAGTCTTATATCCCATTCCTTACACATTATAGAATGTCAAAGCTTGAAGTGGACTACCATAGATTACTAGAGTTACTTCAAAACTTTGAGAAGGATCACCAACTCCATAAGGAATCGGTGAACTTAGTGGGAGGTTCGTCTTTTCATTCTCAATCCTTTGGGAAAGGGAATAAGAATAAGAAGAAGAAAGCCAAGAAGGTGCATGTTCATGCTAGGACATCTGTGCAGGCTCAGACCCCAAAGACCAAATCCGATAAGAGTCAAATCGAATGTTTCTTTTGCAAGAAGCGGGGGCACTGAAAGAGGAACTATCATTAGTACATTACCTCCCTAGATCCGAACAGGCAGAAAAAAAGCAAGCTGTTGCTAGGCAAGGTATTTATATGATAACTTCTTGCAATTTTTCTATTTGTGATATTACTGACTGAGTATTGGATACTGTTAGCTCTTACCATATTTGTAATTCGTTGCAGGAATTGTAGGTTAGTAGAAGATTCAAGCAAGATGAGAGATTTCTGAACATTGGAGATGGAAGACTAATTCCAGTTATAGCTTTAGGAATTTTGAAACTTATATTTGAATCTCATACCGTTATTCTTAGTGATTGTCATTTCTGTCCTAGTTTCTTTTTAAATATCATTTTTGTAGGCCTTTAGGCCATGAACAATTATGAAATTTTAATAAAGAAATAAGTTTGTAATGTCATTGTGAATGGTGTTACTGCTTTCTGTGGATAATTGAACAATGGTGTATATGTGTTATCACAACCTATTAATATAGTCCATTCTACTGGCAAGCATCCTAGATTAGATAGTGTATCAGATATCTACTTATGGCACTGTAGGCTAGATCATATAAACAAGAATAGGATAAACAGATTAACTCAAGAGAGAATCCTCGAAGTCAATGATTGTGAATCACTTTCAATCTGTGAGTCCTATCTTCTTGGTAAAATGACCAAGTCACCTTTTACTAGAAAAGACGAGAGAATAAATGAGCTCTTAAGTCTAGTATATACTGATGTATGTGGACTAATGAGCATAAATGCCAGAGGTGGATATATCTACTTAATCATTTTTATAGATGATCTATCCAGATATGGATATGTCTATTTGATGAAATATCAGTTGGATTCTTTTGAAATGTTCAAATAATTTCAAAGTGAAGTAGAAAAACAAACTAAAAAAAGTATTAAAACTCTTCAATTTGATCGAGGAGAAAAATACCTTTTTGATGAGTTTTGAAGGGAAATCCTAATTTCCCGGACTAGGTTCGTTCAGATTTGATCAGATCAAGAGATATATTTCAAAATTTTTTATCTTTGATCCAAATTAGATTGGAGATATTTTAGATCTAATTTATATTATTCTAATAATCAAAATAAAATATAGATAAATTAAATCAGATTTAATTTAGGATTTAATTTATCTTGATGTAGGGTAATCCTATTACTCGTTGATGATCCTGTAAGCAGCAGAAGGTTCTAGACCTAGCCACGCAAGTGCCTGGCCTCTATCGGTATCCACTTGATCTAGATCTAGAGATCCTCTTCTTCTCTATCATGTCTCCAAAAATTAGATCTGAATCTGATTTGGAGGATCTTCAAAACACCTTTCGAAGATTAGCAATTGTCCTTTACAGTAGTGCAGCCTTCTAGCTTTCTATCGCCTTTCTCTTGCCTAGATTGCACCAACTCAGATCCCAAACTACTTTGGGCATGGAGAGGAGAGGGAGAAGATGGTCTTGGCATGGAGGAGGAGGAGAGAGGCAGCCTTGGGGCATGGAGAATTATTCACAACTTTGAGTTGGGCGCAGGGTCTTATTTATAGACTATGCGTGATCCAACTCCTCTTCATCCCAACCAATCACAATCCTTTGTGAAATCAGATCTAAATCTGATTGGTGGGAAATAGAGTCCCTTGGATTCATCCTTAGATGGTGCCTAAGACCAGTCAAAGTTGGTTCTTAGGAGGAGTCTAATCGAAATCCAAAAAGGAGATGGAGTCCCTGTCCAACAGGGACTCCTGGGCGCCTCCTGCTTGGGCGCACGCCACCCTAGGTGGCGTGCACCCTCCTCCTTGCCAGCTTCTGGCAGGGGGACAAGCCCCCACCAGCTCTCCAATAGGTGTGTGACACGTGGACAAAAGTCAAAGTGTCAATGGTCAACATTTGACCAGTCAAAGGTCAACTTTTGACCAAAGTCAAAGGACGAGAAATGGCAGGTGACCAAAAATGGCAGGTATTGTCTTACAAAATAAGACAACCCTTTTCTGACCTGGACAGGCTCCAGTCAGACCAAGTGAAGGCCTCTGATCGAGCACAAACTCCTTTGGTCAGTCAGGACAACTATTTATGATAGTAAAAGAAGAACATTTAGGTTCAATCGAGTGCTAGCACGATTTTCTTGAACCTAATTGAATCTCATTCAGATCAATTGAACTGGATCAGTTCAATTGATGATCACCAGATTCAAACCCTTGTTTGTGTGACCCAGTTAGGTTCAGTTCTGTATGGTAATGGGATATGTCATGATCTCTATCATCGACATCATCGAAACTCCTTTCGATGGATCAGAACTCTTCTGATTCGAACAGCTAGAATGATCGATCATCTAAATCATTCTAATTGCTCCCAAAATCCACCAGTGACACCTAGCAGTATATGGTGGCAACCCATCAGAGCTGAATGCGAACCTCTTGGTGCAGCTACCTGTGTGATTAAGTTCTTCTATCTTGAGCCTCCGATCAGATTAGGGTTAAGGTGAACTCGTCAAACCCTAGTTTCTGTCATATGATGTAATCATTCGATTCAAGTCCAATGTGAAAATCTAAATAGAAACTCTTTCTATTATTTCACTCTGCCATGGCCATGGGCTTCTGGACTTGATTCTCATGATCATCATAGGGCTGCTCCTCTACCACCGAGGTAGATAGATTCCATCTTGATGCAATCCAGTTCCTACAATGAACATGCTATAGCCAACATACACCTCAGGATTTCCATATGGCTAGGAGATCGAGTAATGGTGTAGTCAAACTATAACACCCTCAAGGTGAACTGCCGATGCATCTCAGGTCAAAGAACCAGACACACTACTGCAGCATCGAGTCAGTCATTGACGAGAAGGTAGACTTCCTAATGACTACTCGAGGTGGTCACGCTCAGTGCCCTCGTTCTCTAACGAGTACCTATACTCTCGCTCGGTGTCTCCACACCGTAGACTCAAGACTCATCTACTAAAGAGAAGCGATTGTACACCAACCTTCCTGGATCAATCACCATCCTCGTGATGATCCTATGGTCGGGAGCATTTTATGAGTTAATAATGATTATTCATGTCTTAAATTTTCAACTCTTGAAAATATGAATTATCATTACCATTAACTCAAAGGATGTATCACAGACACTAAATACACATATGTGATAGAAAATAATCCATTTTATTGATTATAGTCAAAATTATAATTTTGCCCCTAGAAGTGTATTACAAGTGTCAGCCAATTCTGGCTTCTAGGGCACATATATCTAACAATCTTCCACTTATCCTAAAGCCAATTGGCTACAAGTCTAAGTCCCATCTTCTCAAGGTGGGCTTCGATCTTCTGCTGGTCCAATGGCTTTGTAAGTGGGTCTGCCACATTGTCTGTGGAGTCGACTCTCTTGACCTCGACGTAACCCTTCTCGAGGTAATCGCGGATGAGGTGGTATCGCTGCTCAATGTGCTTGAATTTTTGATTAGACCTCGGCTCCTTAGCAAGAGCTATGGCGCTATTGTTGTCACAGTGAAAGAGAATGGCATCTGATGCCATTACTCCAATTTCTGCAGCAAACTTCTTGTACCAGAATGCTCCCTTCGCAGCCTCTAATGCAGCGATATATTCTGCTTCCATGGTGGAATCTACTATCACGATTTGCTTGGAACTCTTTCAGTTGATAGCACCACCATTGCACACAAACAGACTCCTAAATGTCGACTTTCAATCATCTACATCAGACATAAAATTCGAGTCTATATATCCCTAGACTTGGAGTTCTCCATTACCAAAGACCAACATCATATCCTTAGTTCTTCTTAAATACTTAAGGATATATTTCACAGAAGTCCAGTATTCTTCACCTGAATTTGACTGATATCTGCTTGTAACACTCACAGCATGGGCTATATCAGGTTGTGTACATAGCATGGCATACATGAGACTCCCTATTGCAGAAGCATAAGGGATCTTGCTCATGTGTTCTATTTTCTCAGGTGTGCTAGGGCACATCTTTTTGGAAAGATGAATACCATGTCTTAAGGGTATTAATCCCCTCTTAGAGTTTTCCATACTAAACCTCTTTAGTACTTCCTCTATGTACATCTTCTGTGAAAGTTCTAGCATCCTATTCGGTCTATCCCTATAGACCTTAATTCCTAGAATAAAGGATGCTTCACCTAGGTCATTCATGGAGAATTTCTTGGACAACCATATTTTGACTGTCGTCAATATGAAAATATCATTTCCAATAAGGAGGATGTCATCCACGTATAATATGAGGAAGACAACAGCGCTCCCACTGACCTTTTTGAAGACACACGATTTTTCTTCATTGTTGATGAAACCAAACTTTTTGATCACATCATTGGAACGAGTGTTCCAGCTCTGAGATGCTTGCTTAAGTCTATATATGGACCTTTGCAGCTTGCAAACCTTGTGATCAGTATCACTAGATGTGAAATCTAGTGGATGTTCCATATAGATATCTTCCTCAAGATATCCATTTAAGAACGCCATTTTCATATCCATTTGCCATATTTCATAATCAAAATAGGCTGCAACAACAAGCAATGTGTGGATGAATTTTAGCATAGCCACTGGAGAAAAGGTATCCTGATAATCAATGCCTTCGTGTTGACTATAACCTTTTACCACTAGTCTAGCCTTGAATGTCTCCACATTACCATCTGCACCAATCTTTCTCTTGAAGATCCATTTACACCCAATAGGTACTATACCTTCTGGTGGATCTACCAAGGTCTAGACTTGGTTTGAGTGCATCGAGTCAATTTCTGACTGCATTGCCTCTATCCATTTCTCGAAGTCGATATCTGATATCGCCTCATTGTAGATTTTGGGATCATCACCATGAGTATCATTACCTATGACGAATATTTCCTCTACTTTCTCTGAAATAATATCTTAGTATCTTTCAGGAGGACGGAAAACTCTTTTTGATCTACGAGGTGGAGGAGGTAGTGTTCTTATTGGCTCAACCTGATTTGGTTCCAATTGATCCTTAGCTCGTTGTACTTGTGAGACTTTCTCATCAAGCTTAATCTGCTTTCCAATGCCACTATCTTGAATAAACTATTTTTCAAGAAAGATGGCATGTCGACTCACAATCACATTGTGGTCTTCTGGAATGTAGAAATAGTATCCTGATGACTCTTTAGGATATCCTATGAATCGAGCTCTGAAGGATCTAAACTCTAACTTGTCCGCTTGTTGTCTTTTGACATGAGCCGGACAATCCCAAATTTTGAGATTACTTAAATTTGATTTCTTATCGTGCCATATCTCATATCGATGTGGTAGGAACAGTTTTAGAGAAAACCCTATTTTTTTTTTTTTTT
>QRFJ01000737.1:402390-473898 GCA_006176705.1 Cocos nucifera | reverse complement strand
TTCGGTGAGAATCTGGGTTCGAGGAGCGTTGAGGGGGGCATAGCGGCGGAACCTTCCGGGAGGACTCCTTCGCGCCTCTTTATCAGGGCGAGTTCGAGGAGTTCGGGCCCGCCTGCTTTCGTAGGGGGTCTGCGAGTGCAGCCGAGCTTCACCCAGCTCTTCCTCGTCCGCCAGCCGGTCCTTTCTGACGAGCTCCTCATCTTTCAATTTGAAGGCTTCTTCCGCACGGGCATATCTCTCGGCTCGAGCCAGCAGGTCGGCGAAGTCCCTGGGATACCTTTTTTCCAGAGAGAACAGCAAGTTATTTTTCTGAAGGCCGCCCTTAAGTGCGGCCATCGCGACAGACTGGTCCAGGTCCCGGACTTCCAATGCCGCGGCGTTGAATCGAGTGACGTAAGTCCGGATGGATTCCCCTTGCTTCTGCTTGACGCTCATCAGGGAATCTGAACCTCGGCTCGGTCGTCGGCTGCTGATGAAGTGGGCCGCGAACCGACTGCTCATCTGGTCGAAAGAGAAGATCGTGTTGGGCTTCAACGCCGAGTACCAGTTCCTCGCTGCTCCCTTTAAGGTAGACGGGAAGGCTCGGCACAGCACGGCATCTGAAGCGCCGTGAAGCAGCATCATGGCCCGGAAGGCCCCCAGGTGATCAACCGGATCAGAAGTTCCATCGTAGCTTTCCAGTTGAGGGAGCTCGAAGGTCGGTGGAACAGGTTCTTGCATGATTTTCTGCGAGAAAGGAGGGTCTGCACAAACGTCATCACCACGCGAGGGGGGACGAAGTTCTTCAATTCGCCGGTTCATTTCCAAGAGCCTTTGGCCCAGCAGGTCCTCACGGTCTCTGATCTCCAAGGCTTTCTGGTGAGATGGGCGCGAGGCTTCACCCTTGGTCGATCCATGATCCGAACAAGGGCTCTCCCTCCTCCGCCTCTCCAATCCGGGTATCGGAGGTCGGGCTGCCCAGGCCGGTCGCTCTTGGACTGGATCATCCGACTTCGGAGAGTCCCGCGCCGGTCGGGCTGGCACTGGGACTTGTTGGTGCAGCACCGCCTGCACCGCCTCCGTGAGACCGCGAACGTGCTGGATGAGCTGGTTGAACTGCTCCGTATCCACTGCGGCTATAGACGGGGGCTGAGTCACCGGGGCCGGAGCAGGGACAGACGGACTCGGAGGGGATCGAGCCGCGGAAGCCGTCGAGCGCCGCGTCGAAGCCCTTCTGGGGGGCATTTCCTCTTTCCAGAGAAGGAATTCTGAAGAGGGAGAAGAGAGATCCGGAGCAGGGGCGGAAAATCGTCGCCGAGCACTCCTTTAAGAACAAGGGAACCTCGAAGGTTCAGGCCCTTCCCACAGACGGCGCCAATCTGTTGGTGCAGAAATCCGTCGCCGCCGGAGGTCGCCGCAATCGAGGCCGCTGGGCGCCGCCGGGGACCTGCAAAACGAAGTCCCGTCCGGAACCGGTGGGGTGGTGGCTCCGGCAGGACCCTCCGACGGTCAAGTTAGTTTCCGACCAACAGTAATGGAGTGCTCGGAATGAGTTCCGGAGCTTAGAGATGTGGAGGAGAGCTTAGAGAGTCGAGAGTTCAGAGAGCTTAGCCTTAGTATGTCGGGAGGGTCCTTTATATAGTGGAGCTTGATGGTGACAACTGCAGCCGCGTGCTGGCGGGCCGCTCGAGGTTCGGCGGAGTCAGTCCCACTGGTGCCGTGTGCGGCGGATTGAGGGTGACAGCCATCGCCGCCTGGCAGTGGGTCGCTATCGCCCGCGGCGGACTGACCGATGGTGCGGCGGACTGACTGATGGTGATGGTTGCAGAGCTTGCCGAATGAAGGGTTGAAGGCCTTCGTCGTGTGCCCATTTCGGAGGAGTTCGGGCTCCTGAAGAGGAAGATAGGAGGGAGTTCGGCTCCCATAGGCGTCTGGCAAGAGGTATGCAGCTAAGGCTCGTCCGCAGAAGAGTTCGGCTGCTGAGAAGCCGAAGCTCGGCCGTCTGGGGTTCGGCCGGCTGTTGGGCTTGGGCTGAGGCTTGGACACTTGAGAGTTCGGTAGGAGCTCGGTCGGCCGAAGTTTGATGAGGGCGACCGCTGAGGAGTTCGGCCCAGTGACGACTGCTGAGGAGTTCGGGCTCCTAAGTGACGACTGCTGAGGAGTTCGGCCGCTGAGAGGACTTCATTGAAGCTCGGCCGCTTGGAGTCGGCCCGAAGGAGTTCGGCCGCTGAGAGGACTTCATTGAAGCTCGGCCGCTTGGAGTCGGTCCGAAGGAGTTCGGCCGCTGGAGGTTCGAAGCTCGGCCGCTTGGAGTCGGGAGAGTTCGGCTGAAGGGAAAACCCGGGAGGAGCTCGGATGGCCGAACGGGCGTCTGGGAGGAGTCCGTCTCCCGAAGAAGTCCAGCCGCTTGGAGTCCAAGGAGCTCGGCCGTCAGGAAGTTCGGCTGGCGGTGGGAGTTCGGCCCGGAGCCTGGGCTGGGGAGTTCGGCAGCTAGGTAGTTCGGCCCGGACCTTGGCGCAGGGGAGTTCGGCCTCTAGGCAGTTCGGCCGTGGTAGGGGCTCGGCCTGGCGCCTGGCGCTATAGCTCTTCAGCGGCTACTGGTTACATTGGGCTGAGCGTCGGGCCGGGCTTCGGCAGGAGCGGGATTTATCCCCAACAGCGGTGAAGGAGTTGGACGACTTTAAGTCGAAGATAGGTATTAAATACTACACCGATTGACTTTAGTCCAAGTGGGAGATTATTGAAAATATATTTCGAAATCAATCATCAGTCTATTGACGGTTGGACCATATATTTATAATTATATATAAATTATAAATTAATAAAAATTATTTTTGTATTTTTTTATCATAAATTCTATTATCTTCTAATGAACTTCTGTGTTGTAATGAAGTCCTTAGGATTATCTAGATTCGGCAAAGAAGGATTTGTCATTTAGTCCTTAAATAGTTCACAACCAAATGATACATTATTACTTAGAATGACAACGTTTATCAAGTATAGATCATTGTGTGCCATATAGATTGGTTATTCTCATAACCAAGGAGTGTTGAGACACTAATATAGCATGTAAGTGAGATGCATGGGTACATCTGCACTGAACGTGATCAACTCTAGAGCTTTTCTCCTATCAAGATTAGCTTTGATGGAATATGGGTATAAATGTTTCACCGATCTGAGATCACCATGGTGACTTTCAAGCAACTCACTGTGTTTTGGTGCCGAATTATCTGAATTTTTAATTCAGTAATGAAAGGTTTCTGAGCACAGTCAAGTACTTATAGAGTCGATACGTGTATCAAAATAGGATTGACCACTTCTGATTTTAGAAGTTGTATTCAATTATATTTCAATTTAGCAAAACTTTGGCCAGAGTAGTCTTAGTGAGGAGTCATGGGACTAATTGCTTTGAGATACGACATGGATGTATTTTTTAGGATTAACAGTCTAACCTTGAGTCATCTATTATAGAGAGATTATAGGGATGAATTATATGATAATTATATTCGCATAGGTTCTGAATGTTACGATTGTAATTATTTGATCAATTCGAATGTCAGGTACCATTGCTAGATGGTCACTTCGATTAGTATAAAAATTGGTTTCTATGCTATCGACTTAGATTCGGACCAATGGGGTCACACACATTAGGAGTTCTTATTTGATCTAATGGCTGATCAAGAGTCTCATTGGTCTGAAACTTTGTGGTCAAGAGTTTCATTGGACTGAGACTCTGTGACCAAGAGTCCTACTAGACTGAAACTCTGAGTCCGACTTGTTTGGAACTTTCTGATCAAGAGTCCCATTGGTTTGGGACTCTATGGTTAAAGAGTTTCATTGGACTGAGACTTTATGACCAAGAGTCCTACTAGATTGAGACTTTGAGTCCGACTTATCTGAGACTCTCTGATCATGAGTCTTGATAATTTAGGATACTATAGTCAAGAGTCCCATTAGACTGAGACTCTATGACCAAGAGTTCTACGAGACTGAAACTTTGAGTACTCATCTAGAACTATCTGATCAAGATTTTCACTAGTCTGGGACTATATGATCATGAGTTTGATTCGTTTGAGACATTGGGTTCAAGAGTCCTACTGATTTAGAATTCTTCAAGAGTTTCATGTTGATAGAACTCTATTGCCCAGTAACCCATTCAATTTGAACTCAGATATTTTTTGATGGATTAATTAGCAATTTGATTGCTAATTAGCTCAATATGATTAAGCAATGAGGATTCGAACAAGTCCAATTAAATTTGATTCGATTGGATTTGATCCGATCAGGTCATTAGATGATCTAATCGCTATGGAAGTTTTGATCCTAATTTCATCAAGACATAGATCTAATTAATTTTTAATTTGATTAAAATTTTATTAGATTAGGCTAAGCCTAATTTGGTTGGGTTTAATCTGATTTAATTATATCTAATTAATTAGTTTGGTTTGAATTCAAATTCTTCCATGCGCCCATCATTTTTGACTTTTTTACTCTACTTTCCACATCCTTCCTTTTATTTATCGAATATTTTCTTGAGAAATAACAATATGCACATAGAAGGAGAGTCCTTCTACTTGTTAAACACAAGAGAAGGGGCGTTGGATAAGGATAAGAGGCTCATTTAATTTTTGAAATTAAGTGAGTGATTAAAACCTCTTAACCACTCGATCCTTATCATTTTCCATGCTATTTTCCCATGTTATTCATGTCAATAAATTATGAGAATTTTTGTGCATTTAGGAGAAGGGGTTAGCATTACGTGGTAAAAATTTTAGAATATTTGGGCATTAGATCTAAATGAAAAAATCTAAAATTAATTAGATAATTAATTAGATTTTTTTACCTAGAATTGATGCCCAAATACTCTAAAATTTTTACCACATAATGCTAACCCCTTCTCCTGCATACACAAAAATTTTTATAATTTATTGACATGAATACCATGGGAAAACAGCATGGAAAATGATAAGGATTGAGTGGTTGAGAGGTTTTAAACACTCACTTGATTTCAAAAATCAAATGAGCCTCTTATCCTTATCCAACGCCCCCTTCATTATGTTTAACACGTAGAAGGACTCTCCTTCTATGTGCATATTTTTATTTCTTAAAAAATATTTGATAAATAAAAGAGAGGACATGGGAAGCAGAGTGAAAAAGTAAAAAATGGTGGGCGCATGGAAAAATTTGAATTCAAACTTTATTTGACTAGGTCCTAATTGATTTCAACCAAACCAATTAATTTAGACCTAATTAAACCATGTTAAATCCAACCAAATTAAGCTTAGTCTAATTCAATAAAATTTTAATCAAATTAAAAATTAATTAAATCTACGTTCTGATCAAATCAAGGTCAAAACTTCCATAGCGATTAGGTCATCTCATGACCTGATCAGATTAAATCTAATCAAATCAAATTCAATCGAACTTAATCAAATCCTCGTCGTTCAATCAAATTAAGCTAATCAATAATCAAATTGCTAATTAATTCTTCAAAAAATATCTGAGTCCAAATCGAATGGATTACTAGGCAACAGAGTCCTATCAACATGAAACTCTTGAAAAGTCCTAAATCAGTGGGACTCTTGAACCCAATATCTCAAACAAATTGAACTCATGATCATATCCTCTCAAACTAGTGAAACTCTTGATCAGAGAGTTTCAAATGAGTAGGACTCAGAGTTTCAGTCCAGTATGACTCTTGGTCACAAAGTTTTAGTTCTGTGAGATTTTTAACCATAGTATCCTAGATTATCACGACTTATGATCAGAGAGTCTCAGACAAGTAGGACTTAAAGTTTTAGTCCAGTAGAACTCTTGATCATAGATTTTCAGTCTAGTAAGACTCTTGATCATAGAATTTTTGTCCAGTAGAACTCTTTGACCATAGAGTCCAAGACCAATGGGACTCTTGATCAGAGAGTTCCAGACAAGTCAGACTCAGAATCCCAGTCCAGTAGGACTCTTGGTCATAGAGTTTCAGTCTAGTAAAATTTTTGACCATAGAGTTTCAAACCAATGAAACTCTTGATCAACCATTAGATCAAGTAAAAACTCCTAATGTGTGTGACCCCGCAGGTTCGAACCTAAGCCGATAGCACAGAAATCAATTTCTATACTAATCGAAGTGACCATCTAGCAATGGTACCAACGTTTGAATTGATCGAATAATTACAATCATAATATTTAGAACCTACGCAAATATAATTATCGTATAATTCATCCCTATAATCTCTCTATAATAGATGACTCAGAGTTAGACTATCAACCATAGAAAATACATCCATGTCGTATCTCAAAGCAATTAGTCTCATGACTCCTCACTAAGACTACCCTGGCCAAGATTTTGCTAAATTAAAATATAATTGAACACAGCTCCTGAAATCAGAAGTGGTCAACCCCATCTTGATACGCGCACCGACTCCATAAGTACTTGACTGTGCCCAAAAATCTTTCGTCACTGAATTAAAAATTCAGATAGTTTGGCACCAAAACATAGTGAGTTGCTTAAAAGTCATCTTGATGATCTCATGTCAGAGGAATATTTATACCCATATTCCATTGAAGCTAATCTTGATAGGAGAAAAGCTCCGAAGTTGATCACGTTCAGTGCAAATGCATCCATACATCTTACTTGCATGCCATATCAGTGTCTCAATACTCCTTGGTTATGAGGACAATCAATCTATATGGTACACAACGACCTATACTTGATAAACATTATCATCCTAAGTAATAACGTATCATTTGATCATAAACTATTTAAGGACTAAATGATAAATCCTTCTTTGTCGAATCTAGATAGTCCTAAGAACTTCATCACAATACAGAAGTTCATTAGAAGACAACAGAATTTTTGATAAAAAATATTAAAATAATTTTTATTAATTTATAATTCATATATAATTATAAATATATGGTCCAATCATCAACAGACTGACGATTGACTTTGGGATACATTTTCAACAATCTTTCACTTCGACTAAAGCCAATCGATGCAGTATCTGATACCTATCTTCGACTTAAAGTCGTCGAACTCCTTCACCGCAATAGCTTTAGTGAATGGATCGGCTAGGTTCTCTTTTCCATTTAGCAATGATATTCGACATTTGAATAGGTCAAATAATTATAATGCAACATCGACAAACCTGTGGCATATGGTTACCGTATAATTCATCCCCTTGACCTTGATGCTCAAAGAATGATTTAGAATTTATTGTCAATCCTAAAATTCATCCACACTATATTTTAAAACTCAGTGTCCATCATATAGACCACCTCGATCGAGAGTTTACTAAATTGAAATACAGTGATGCACTTGCTCCAACACTTAGAGGGGTCAATTTCATCTTGACTCACACGTCGATAAGCCAAGTACTTGACTGCACCTAGTAGCCTTCCGTTAATGAATTAGAAATTCAGATAGTCCGATATCTATGTACAGTGAATTGCTTGCAAATCACCATTATGGTCTCAGGTCTAAGGTACACTTATATCCATATCCTTCACGAGCAACTCTTGACAGTAGAGAGCTCCGCAATTGGATCACGTTCAGTAAAATATATCCCTACACTTCACCTACATGCTATAATAGTATCTCCATACTTCTTGGTTAAAAGGACAACCAATACTTATGGCACACAATGATCTACACTCGATATGTTGTCATCCTGAGTAATAGCGTATCATTTGGTCGTGAACTAATATAAGGACTAAACGATAAAACCACCTTTATCGAGTCTAAATAGCCCTAAATACTTCATCACAGAAGAGTTCATTACAGAAAGATGCACAAAGTGATAAAAAGGTCAAAATAATAATTTTATTTATAAATAATTTAAGTATAATTATATTTAGCTCAACCATCTATAATCTAGATGATTGGCTTTAGGATATAATTTCCAACAACTCCCATTTAAACTAAAGCCACTCAGAATAGTATCGAATACCCATCTTCCATTTATGATTAACAAACTCTTTGATTCCTAGAGCTTTAGTAAATGGGTTGACCACGTTCTTCTTTCCATCGATCTTCTAAATCTCGATGTCATCTTGCTCTATGATTTTTCGTATAAGATGGTAGCGATGCAAAATATATTTGGTGCGCTGATGTGCCTTCAACTCCTTCGCTTGAGCTATGGCTCCAGTACTATCACAGTATAGCAAAATTGGACCATCCAAGGAGGATGCTACTTCCAACTCATCAATGAACTTTCATAGCTACACAGCTTTCTTCGCAGCATCAAATGCCACGACATACTCTGCCTTGCACACAGAATTGGCTACAATGTGCTGTTTGAAACTCTTCCAGTATACCGCTCTACCATTTAGGGTAAACACAAAATCTAACACACTTTTGCTATCATCATAATCTAACTAAAAATTAGAATTAGTATATCCCACAAGTTTCAAGTCAGTATCTCCATAGATGAGCCACTGATCTTTGATATTTCTCAAATACTTCAGGATTATCTTCACAACCTTTTAGTGATTTTCATCTGGGTCAGACTGGTATCTGCTCACTATCCCTAGTGAGTATGTTATGTCTGATCTCGTATACATCATGACATACATAATAGAATCCACTGTCAAAGCATATGGTATTCTATTCATGCACTTTCTCTCTTGAAGAGTTGTCAGACAATCCCTCTTCGAGAGAGAAATTTCATGGCCTATCGAAAGATAGCCCTTCTTGAAATTCTTCATACTGAACCTCTTTAGCATGGTATCAATGTACGTGGACTGGGATAATCTAAGCAATCTTTTAGATCTATCCTTGTAGATCCTCATCCCTAGGATGTAGGAAGCTTCTTCCAAGTCCTTCATGGAGAATTAAGACGACGGCCAAACCTTTATTCCCTTTAATGTAAGGATATCATTTTTTATTAAGAGAATGTCATCAACATATAGTACAAGAAATACAACAATAGAACCATTGGCCCATTTATACATGCAGGGTTCATCTCCGTTCTTAATGAAGCCATATATTCTGATTACTTTATCAAAATATATGTTCCAACTCTACGATGCCTGCTTCAATCCATAGATGGATCTTTAAAGCCTGTACACCTTAGACTCATCTATGGATGTAAAACTCTCAGGCTGTATTATATACACATTTTCATCTAGCTCTCCATTTAGAAAAGCTGTTTTCACATTCATTTGTCAGATCTCATAGTCTAGATATGCCTCTATCGCAAGCATGATCCGAATAGATTAGAATATTACCACTGAAGAAAATATCTCATCATAGTCAATACTATAATGCTGATGGTATTTTTTGACAATCAGATGGACTTTATAGGTCTCCACCTTCCCATCTGCGTCCCATTTTTTTTTTTGAAAATTCAGTTACACCCAATAAATTTTACTCCTTCAAGTGGATCAACTAGTGTCCATACACTGTTGACCTTCATAGACTCCATTTTGGATTCCATGGCTTTCAGTCATATATCAGAGTCGGACCTCTGCATGGCATTCATGTAGATGATCGAATCCTCATTGATCTCATCGAGTTCAACAGGATCACCATCTCGGATCAAAAAATCATAGTATCTATCCGATTGATGCGGTACTCTATCAAATCTTCTTGGTGCCATTTCAATAGGCTCTGAATTTGATCTTATCAAATCTAGTTCTGTAGGTTCACTAGAATGTGTCGATTTTTTTATCTATCGAACTTCATTAAGTTCAACATTAGAGATAGCTGTTCCTTCACTAAGAAACTTCTTTTTCAAAAAGACTGCTCTATTGCTGATGAACACCTTTTATTCTTCAGCAAGATAGAAAGTAATAACCCCTAGTTTCCTTGGGATACCCTATGAATAAGCATTTATCGAACCTAGGTTCAAGCTTTTCTAATTGCAAACGTTTAACATAAGCTGAACATCCCCAAACCCTAAAGTGAGAGAGTATCGGCTTACACCCAGTCCATATCTCATATAGAGTCTTTGCAATAGACTTGCTTGAAATATTATTCAAAATAAAATAGGCAATTTCTAGTGCATAATCTCAAAATAAAATCGGCAGACTTGTAAACCCCATCATAGACCAAACCATGTCCAACATGGTTCGATTCCTTCTTTTAGATACACCATTATGCTGTGGTATTTTAGGAGGGATCAATTGTGAGAGAATCATATTCTCTCCTATATATGTCAAAAACTCATTGGAAACATATTCACCTCCTCAGTCAGACCAAAGAATTTTAATACTCTTCTCAAGTTATTTTTCTGCCTCATTTCGATATCATTTGAATATTTCAAACGAATCAAATTTACTCTTCATAAGATAGACGTACCCATACCTAGATAGGTCATCAGTAAATATAATAAAGTAGTAAAACCTACCTCTAGCACATGTTCATAGATTCACTTATATCAGTATGTACTAGATCTAGAAGCTCAGTGGCCCGCTCATCTTTTTCAGTAAAAGGTAATTTGGTCATCTTACCAAGAAGATAGGACTCACAGATTTTTAATAATTCATAATCATCAATGTCAATGATACGCTCCTTGACTAACCTGTTAATTCTATTCTTATTTATATGATCGAGCCTACAGTGCCAAAGATAAGTATTAGTGACATTATGTAATTTTGATCGTTTATTCAATGTGTACATTACACTAATAGACTATGATAAAATATAAATATTATTTCTTAATTATTCTTGCATTATTATGATATCATTCATAATAATATCGTAATAATGTTTCTTTATTGATAAACTATAACCATCTTGGATCAAAAGCCCAACGGATATTATGTTCATCATAAAAAATGGATAATAGTGACAATAATTTAAAATGATACTATTATTTTTGAAAAATAATTCAAGAGTTTTCAATGCTAGGACTGAAACTTGACTTCCATCTCCAACATTAAGAAATCTATCACCATTCTCAAATTTTCTACTAATTTGAAGTCCGTACAATGAATTGCAAATATGAATCAAACTTTCGGTATCTAATACCCAGGTAGATGTATCATATAAGAAAAAATTGCAAGGTATTATCATATAACAGTCTTGACCAGTAATTACTTGCTAATTTCTACTATTCAGCCTATTTGGGTCAAAAGAATCATTCCTCTCTGGGTCTATCTGATTAGGATCAATACTAGACTCCTTATTCTTAGGTCCTAAATACTTACCACTATCCAACAATGAATGGAGCGAACTAACTCTAGCCATTCTAATTATCTAAAAAAAATATATAAAATCTTATTAGTACTTAAATTAATTAATCCTAAAGATTTGGACTTTAGTCTAAAGGTTCTTCCATTATTTTTAACGAATTGATAGCTTCTACCTCCAATTCGAGGAATTACACTAACTTCTTAGCGGGTATTGAAATCCATATAGACTACATACGGATCCGAGGAAAGCTTTGGCTAACCCATGTGCATCTATAGGTAGGTTCACAATCAATTATTTCTCTAAATAATTTTCAGTAATTAGGTTTTGCCCCAGATGCCAAATCAGTAGGCTATGACCTCCACTGAAAGGGTCTGGTTAGGTCCAACCATTAACATGATTGACTTCGATGCATCAAACTAATTATAACCAGGCCCGAGGAAAGCTCTGACTAACCTGATCACCATTAAGAGAGTGCGACCTAATCATCATATGATAAATAGCAATTTCAATATCCAGATGAACACCAGATGTAAGGCACCTTCAATGTCCATTCAGAAGATTGGACTTATTACTATTCATCTTAATGGGAGGCTATGACTAAGTTATTCCCATAACTTAGTCATTTTAAGAATCTAATAATTTAAAAAATTTAGTTTACATGTAATTTAAGGATAGAAAGGATATAAGCCAAATTTTTTCTATGGACTTCACTAAGTCAAATTCTCTCACTGACTTCATCAAGTTAATAGATTAAGACTAGGATCAATTTAAGTCCATGGGCACCTAGATCAGTCATACTAATTGAAATCAGTCAAATTGATTCCTAGTGACATGGGTTAGTCTGAATCATCAAGTGATCTAATCAAATCCCAATCGACCATGTCAGCCAGGTAAGTGAGATCAGTAGAAAGGATATGCCATTAACTCATCAAAGATCGAATCAGTGCGAGTAGCTTTCAATTAAAAACTATTGGTCTAAACTGTCAAACTTATCTTAGACACCAACTGATTAATTAAGTTTAATCTGATCAACCTAGTAATTTTGGGCTTAACCACGTAGCCATAAATCAAGTCCATCTTAGTCTAGTTAAAGATATAGACTTGTCCAACTATAACTATTGGAGTTGATTCTAAAGAGTTCTTGATCTAATCTAATTCAACACTTAGTTAGATTTGATCAATTACTTTAGACTAATCCATTCTTTAACTAACCTTAGGTCTAATCCAATTAATGGACCTAATTCATCTAACCCTTTAACCCACAGTCTTATAATTTTATCTTAGGATCTTAATTCATAATTCTAGACCCTATGAATAATATTTAATTTTTTAATTAAGTTTTTAGGCTGATGGATCAGAATTCAGCATTTCAAAAATAGTTTTTAAATTTTGAAAGATTTTTATTTTTTATTTTTTAAATGGATCGACTCATTTTAGAAATAGATTGGCTCATTTCTCAAATAGCAACCTATTGCTGGTTTTAAATAAAAAATAAAATATAATAAAAATTAAACTATGAATCAATCTTTTAGATTTAATCTAAAATATATTCATATTTAATTTTTTAATTAAAATAATTTTAATTATTAAAATTCTTTCACTATTTATTTTAATGAATGAGTTCATGGTGGCACCCCTACCACCATAAGAGATCCTCACTGAATGGAAGGAGATGGCCTTTAAACCATACTTGTCCCTTATGATCGGACGACTTGGTAGCTTATTCATTCTCGATTACTAAGTTATCTAGATTAAGCATATCAAATATATTAATATTTAATTTTTAATTATATATTAGATATGTCAAGCAACCTAGTTACTCTGATACCATTGAAGAAAAATCGAGCAAAATTTTTAGCATATATTTTTTAAATATTTTTAAAATTAAAGCAATAAAAGATAAAATTAATTAAATATTAATCTATTATATGCATTGATCTAATTAATGTAAATCCTACTTAGGATCTAGATATGCTAATATATAATTTAAAATTTAAATATGATTGATCAGCAAATCAAATTTGCTGACCGATACGAGTTCAGAACTCAATACCTGTATGCGGGTAGCTAATCTCTATAATCTGAATCTATCAAATAATGCTTTGGTGTCACACCATATTCACACGTATGTTCGATCTCTATGATTGATCCACACGGAGCTCCTGATCTCAATCAGCCCCACTGGAGTGCTAGCTCCTCATCGGAGTCATCAATGGCTGATCACGATCGATCCAATTGATCATTTTTTTTTGATCTTTTAAATATTTTAGAAAATCAAAATACATACTTTGAAGGATGATGAAGGGGTGTTTCAAATTTGGTAGCGGTCCGATGCTCACAGCACTCGATCTCTCTACCCAAACCTAGATTCCCAAGTCTTGGGTTTCACTCAGCCCAAAAACTCTGACGCACTAAAAACCCTCTCATGCCCTCTCTGTGTGGAGTTTTTCTATGAAATAAATTTTTATGGAAAGATGACTTTCAAATCTATAAACCTTATTTAGATCATATCTAAAAATCAAGTGTCCTTAGATACAAAAATCAGAAGAGAATAGAGGCATGAAGAAAAAATAAAGTGCTATAGGACTCTGCTCACCTTCACTCCAAGATTTTTTTTGCCCAAAACCAATGCCCAATCACTTTCAAATTTTTACCATGAAAAGGTAACCCCCTTATTCTTCATGCACAAAAATTTTCATAATTTATTGCATAAAAAATAAGTAGAAATTCTATGTTGAGTGGATAGGTTAAGATTGGTTGAACTAGTTTCAACCAACTTCTAGTATTTGAATTCAAATGGGGTCTTATCCTTTTCCAACACCTATCCCAAAGGATGACGAGTAGAATAACTCTCCTTCTGCTCACCCTCAATCTGAAATCATCCAAAAAAATGTGTGATAAAATATAGATAGGCATGGAGAATAGATAAGGAAGAGGTTAGGTTTTTCAAATTTCAAACCAACTAAGTTAAATTCAAAATTCAACTTTGTTTGAACTGGTCTAACCCTTAGACTAGGTCAAAGGTAGAAGAGAGAAAGGGTGCACATTCATTTCTACATGAGAAATCTCATGCAAAAATTAGAGGAGGGCATGGGTCAAAGTAGAAAAGTCAAATATGATGGGTACTAGGAAGAATTTAAATTCAAACCTCATTTAACTTGGTCCTAATTGATTTCAAGCAAATCAATTAATTTGGATATAATTTAATTAGATTAAACCAATCAAATTAGGCTTAACCTAAATTAATAAATTTTTAATCAAATTAGAAATTAATTAGATCCAGTCTCTGATCAAATCAGGATCAAATCTTTCATAGCGATTAGGTCATCTTATGACCAGATCAGATTAAACCCAATCGAATCAAATTCAATCGAACTTAATTGAATCCTCATCATTCAATCAAATTAAGCTAATTAGTAACTAAATTGATAATTAATTTTTTAATAAATATAGAGTTCCAATCGGGTAGAGGTCTGGACAGCAGAGTTTCATCAACATGAAACTCCTGAAGAGTCCCAAACCTATGGAACTCTTGAATCCAGTGTTCCAAATGAATTAAACTCATGATCATGGAGTTTCAAATCAGTGAAACTCTTAATCAGAGAGTTTCAAATGAGTAAGACTCAGAATTCTAATCCACTAGGATTCTTGATCACAGTATCTCAGTGCAGTGGAACTCTTGACCACGAAGTCTCGAATCATCAAAACTCTCGATCATAGAGTTTTGGATACGAAGGACTCAGAATTTCAGTCCAGTAAAACTCTTGGTCACAGAGTTTCAGTCTAGTGGGACTCTTGATCATAGAGTCTTAGATCATCGAGACTCAATATCAGTCATTAGATCAATTAGAAACTCCTATTGTGTGTGACCTCATAGATTCGAATTTTAAGTCGGTAGCACAGAAACTAATTTTTTATATCAATCGATGTGACCATCTAGCAATAGTATCCGACGTTCGGATAGGCCGAATAATTAAAATGCAACATCGATGAACCTGTGGCATATGATTACTGTATAATTCATTTCCTTGATCTCGATGCTCAAAAGATGATTTAGGATTTACTATCAATCCTAAAATTTATCCATGATGTATTTCAAAACTCAGTGTCCATCACATGGACCACCCCGACTGAGGGTTTACTAAATTCAAATACAGTGATGCACTTGCTCCAACACTTGGAGGGGTTAATCCCATCTTGACTCACACACCGATAAGCCAAGTACTTGACTGCACCCAGTAGCCTTCCATCACTGAATTAGAAATTCAAGTAGTCCGGTACCTAAGTATAGTGAGTTGCTTGCAAGTCACCGTAGTGGTCTTAGGTCTAAGGTATACTTATACCCATATCCTTCACGAGCAACTCTTGACAGTAGAGAGCTCTACAATTAGATCACGCTCAGTAAAATGTAGCCCTACACTTCACCTGCATGCTATAACAGTATCTCCATACTTCTTGGTTAAGAGGACAATCAATACTTATGGCACACAATGACCTAAACTCGATACGTTGTCATCTTGAGTAACAGCGTATCATTTGGTCGCAAACTAATTTAAGGATTAAATGACAAAACCTTCTTTGTCGAGTCTAAATAGCCCTAAGAATTTCATCACAGAAGAGTTTATTACAGAAAGATGCACAAAGTGATGAAAAGATCAAAATAATAATTTTATTTATTAATAATTTAAGTATAATTATATTTAGTTCAATCATTTATAATCTAGATGATTAGCTTTAGGATGCAATTCCCAACATGTAATACTTGTAGCTAATGATAGGTTTGCTAATGAATATGATGATCCTATTTACATGTCAATGGAGCCAAGTGAAACCAATGAGACGTTGAGTGTTGATAAGCTCATGATAGATAATAAAGAATATCTAGAAGTTATAAATAAGAAGATAGATGTGAGGCAAAATGGCACTATTGGAGTTCATGAACTTAGCATTAGAGTAGGTGCACTTGGAAGTAGAGCTGATGATGTTAGATCAGGTTATGTTAGACCAAATGCCGTTGGGCCAAATCCTATTGGAGATAAAGGTAATAAATATACTGATTCTGTACAAATTAATGAAGAGAGTTGAATGATTACCATAGGAACATGAAGCTTCAAATGCTAAACTTCTTACCTTAGATAGTAGTGAGGATGAGTAGTTTAAGTCTAAAAGGGAAAAGAGGGTAAGGTGCACTTATTATAACCCAAAGTATGACAATAGCGATGTGAAGTTTGAACCATAGATGAAGTTTGTAAGCCATAAGCAATTTAAGGATATTCTTAAGAGATATGCTATAGTAAATGGATATAACATTAGATGAAAAAGGGGTAATAAGAAAAAGATAGAATGCCAAATGTGTTGACAAGTATCCTTGGAAGATATATGCAAGCTGGATGCTGATAGAGAAGATATTTGTTATAAAAACTTTAGAAAATGAATACAAGTTTTGCAGGAGTTTGAGGAATAGATAAGTTAATTCAGAATGGCTTACCAAGGAATACATTAATAAGTTCAATGTTAGTGCTAATTGGAATGTAAAAGAGAAAGAAGATGTGAAAGAAAAACATGCATTGATTGTAACATGGTTATAGTGCTATAGAGCCAAGTGGAGAGCATAGATAATGCACACAGTTACTCTAAAGGATCATTACAGCAAGTTTGTAGTCCTATACTACTAAGCTAAGAAAGATAAATAAAAAATAGGATTTTTAATGTTGAAGTTATAGGCCTACTACTAGGGCAAAGCTATATTGTCATAAATTTTATGCAAAGCTATATTGTCATAAATTTTATGTCGGATTTGATGCTCTGAAGAGATATGGGCTAGCTAATCATTGGAATAGATGGTTGTTTCTTAAAGACATTCCAAGAAGGCTAATTCTTTTGTGCCATAAGAAGAGATGGGAGCAACCAAATGTTTTCAATAGCCTGGGTAGTTGTTAAGTGTCAAAGTGAGAATATATGGATTTGGTTCCTAGGACAACTACTTGGTAATCTTAGAATTCATGATGAATATGTTGAAAAATATGTTCCAAAATTAATTATCAGCCTGTTGATAATTAAGCTATATTATAATTATAATTAATTTATTAATTAATAAAATATATTTTTGATATTTTTAATCGTAAGTTTTTCATCCTCTAACGGACTTCATTGTTGTGATGAAGTCCTTAGGACTATTTAAGTTCGATAAAAAGAGAATTTATCGATTAGTTCTTAAAATTATTCACGATCAAATGATAGACCGTTAATAAGAACGACAACGTCTATCGAGCATAGATCGCTATATGCCATATGGGTTGGTTGTCCTCTTAACCAAGGAGTGTGGAGATAGATGAGATGTAGGAGTACATCATCATTGAATGTAACCAACTCTAAGGCATTCTACAATCAAGAATGTCTCTGATGAAATATAGGTATAAGTATCCCTTAGACCTGAGATTATCTCAGTGACTTATAAGCAACTCACTGTGCTTTGGTATTGGACTAACTGAATTTTTAATTTAATAATAGAAGATTTCTGGGCATAGTCAAGTACTTGCAAAATCGATGGATGATCAAGATGGAATTGACCACTCCAAGAGTTGAAGAAGAATGTATCACTATATTTTAACATAGCAAAACCTTGGCCAGGATAATCCATAAGATAGATTTGATATTTTGAAATACAATATGAATAGCCTGATCAAAATTAATAATTGAACTCTGAGGTGTCCTATGAGTATTTTGATCAAGAAGATAAATTATATAGAAACTATATCCACATGGTTCTAAGGATGTTGTTTTACACATTCGACCCTTCCAGCCTTCAGGTACCATTGCTAGATGGTCACTTCGACTGATATAAAAATTTATTCCTAGGCTATCAACTTAGGTTTGGATCTATGGGATCACACATATTAAAATTTATGATTCGATCAAATGGTTGATCAACGATTAAGAATCATTCTAAGGTTAAACGATCAATACGATTGATATTTAACCTAGTTCAAATATTGCAGGAGGATCGATTAGCAATTTGATTGCTAATTAACTTAATTTGATTAAACCAGAGGATTGAGATTAAGTTTAATTAAATATTATTTAATTAGATTTGATTTGAACTTGATTGGATTAAGTTCAATTGATTTATTAGATAAGCCAAGTGCAAGGAAGAACTAGTCCTAGTTCAACTAGGACTTGGATCAATCCAATTTTTTAATTTGATTAAAAAATTAAATTAAAATTAAATATAATTTAATTAAATTTTTAATTAGATTAGAACCTAATTTAATTGGATTGATTTAATTCTAGTTTGATTTGGTTTGAGAAATTATATTTGACTAAGTCAAATATGAAATCCTAGTAAGACTAGGATACATCTTGCACCACCTATATCCCATGCCTCCCCATGCCCACTCTTCCTTTATTTTTGGTGACAAATCTCCTCTTCCTGGTCTTCATGCATGCCAACTCCTCTCTTCTCTTTCTCATATGATAATTAGTTGTGGACCCAATCAAAGGAAGAAGTTTGAATTTGATTTGAATGTTTCTTTGGATAGAGTTTTAGGAAACTAAAACTCCTTCCATGCATGCCACCCATTCTCCCTATTTTCTCTCTAATTTATTTGGTGGAAAAGAAAAAATTTTTTGTGCTTTTCTCTAGTGGTCCACGCCAAAAAGAAAGGAGGGTGCATCCAAGTGTTGGACACCCCAACTGGTTGCCATGTTTGTTCTTTTCAAGTCTAAGAATTTGATCCAACAAGGACTCCTCTATATCTCATTATATAGGATAAATTTTGGACTAATTTTTTGAAATATTTTAGATCTTGGATAGAGCTTTTGGGCATGTGAATACCAAGATGAAAGACCTCTTGGGCATCAGGTTTTCGTAGACACTAATCTAGGTGTCTAGGTAAGAGAACAGAGAAGAAGAAGAGGGTCTTCTTCTAGGATTGCTTTGTTCTTCTCTTCTCCTCCTCTTTTTTTGAGATTATTTAAGAGTATATCAAATCTAAAATCTCTTCTCTTTCTTTTATTCTTTGGAGTAGTCCAAATCCAAAAGAAGAAAGCACCAGATCGACTGTTGAAGAAGGATCAACACAGTACTAGCATACTATGCTGATTTCCTGCATAGAACTTTTGATCGAAGTTCGTGGGCTCGTGTGGACATCTCTTAGAGGCCGGACATGTGTGCGGCTTGGAGCATCATCCTCAAGCCTGGATCAGTAAGTTAAAATGTCTATCTTGCATAGATAATATAAATCTGATCTGTTATTACATATCTACATTAGGTGTAGTATAGATGCATGTTGATATAATCAACATGTTCTTCTTTTTTTATGTTTTAATTTTTGATTTAATCTCATATCATAATCATGTAATAGGATCCTAGATCTAAAAATTCTCTATTTTTTTAAAATAAATTTGATTTATTTTAGTCTTTCGCTATCCGATCTTGAAAAGTTTCAAGATCTAATCCTGAAATCCTAAATCTAATTCTTTCAATTGGTATTAGAGCCTAGGTTCATTATTATATGATTATATATACATATTTAGATTATTTCTTAGATTAGATTTAATTTATAATTTGATTATTAAATCTAAAATTAAAAATTATGATCACACGAATCGATTATAAGGTTATCCTACTGTAAGATTTATCCCATATAGTGGAGAGGTTGTCCTAGTTCGTATATTTCTTATCAAAAATTTATTAAATATGATATGATCTTATTTATGACTTATTACATTTAAAAAAGTTTAAGATCTAAAAATATAAGTTTTAGATTTCATGGATTAATTATAAAATTATCCTGCTGTAAGGTTTACCCCTTACAGTAAAGAGGTTCTCCTAGTACGTGCTGATTTAAAATATTGATCATAAAATTTTAGAATAGATATAAAAAATTTTATGATCTAATTAAAAATATTTTAATCTAATTTTAATCATCATAAATATATTAAATTTAATCTAAGATAATTTATGATTGATTAAAGTTGAAATTATTTTAATTACATGAACATATTTAGATTAGATCTAAAGTAGTTTCATGCTTATCGTACTTGCATATTGATTATGAATCAAATATATAACTTAATTGATAGAATTATGTTGTAAAAATATTTTATAAATATAAAAATTATTTTTGAAAAGCCAAATCCTAACCCTCAGTCCAAAACTTAATTAAGAATTAAGAAGTTATTTGATTAGGATCTAGGATTGTGAATTGAAGATCCTAAGACATCAATCATAACACATTGGATTAAATGGGTTAGTGAAGATTAGATCCATTAATTGAATTAGATCTAGGGTTAGATTAAAAAGTGAACTTAATTAAAGAATTGATTAAATCTAATCAATTATTGTCTTAGATTAGATCAAGAATTCTCTAGGTCAATTATAATAGTTGTACTTGATCAAGTCTATGTCTTTAATGGAATCCAAGATGGATTTGATTCTTGGATACACGGTCTAACACGAACTGTTAGGTTGATATAATCAAGACTAATTAAACTAGTTAGTGTCTAAGATAAATCAAACCAGTAGTCTTTAATTGGCAGCCCGCTTATCTGACTATTTTTTATGGTATCTAAGGTAAGCTTTGACAGACCCTCCCATTGATCAAACTTACTTGATCTCTTGGTGAAATTATATTTTGATCAGATTACTTGACTATTCGAGCTGATTCATGTCAGCTAGATAAATCAATATGACTGATTTAGGTGCTCCTAGACCAGCCTATTAATGGTCTCCCATGGGAGGATCATGACAAGCTGGTTAATCTAATCTTTTCTCTTCTTTAAAAATTAGATTTTCTAAAATTATTAGATTCCTAAAAGAAAATAGTTATTATGATAACTAGATTATAGCCTCTCATTAAGTAGATGATAATGGATCCATTAGTTGGATAATCATTGGAGGCCCAAAGATTTGGTGCTTATCGGCTAATAAAATTATCATTCATTATATGATTTTTTGACTGTATCTTTCTAAATGGTGGTTAGATTAGCCAACCAAAGTTGAGCATAATCATTCATTGGTTTGATGGATCAAGTACGGTCATGTTAATGGTTGGACTTAACTAGACCTTTTCAGTAGAGACCAAAGCCTACTGATTAGAGATTGGGATAAAAATTTAAATACTAAAAATTATTTTAAAAAATAATTGATTATAAACCTATCCTTAGATGTACATGGATTGGTCAACCAAAGTTGGACTCATGTGCAGTCCATGTGAATTTTAGTACCCACTATAGAATTAGGATAATTCTTCGAATTGAAGATAGAGGCTACCGATTTGAATAAAATAGTGGAAGAATCTTTTGATTAAAGTCCAAATCTTTAGGTTTAATGAATCAATTACTAATTAGATTTTAATTTTTTTTGATGTAGATATGGGCACTTCCCTATCGCTCCTATCATTGTTGAATAATGATAAGTTGGTGGGACCCAACTTCGGTAGCTGGTACCAAAAGTTGAAGATAGTTCTGAAGCATGAACAAATTCTGTATATATTGATAGATCTTGTACTTGAAGAGCCAGCTAGTAATGCACATGGAACAGTCAGAGATACTTATTAGAAATGGTTTAGTGATCAAACTATGGTGCACTGCATTATGCTGGCTGTCATGAGCGATAATTCAATAGCAGATTCGAGATGGCTCAGCCAAAAGATATACTTTAAGTATTGAAGGATTGTTTTGGCACATCCGATGATGTTGAAAAGCATAAGACTAGTTGTGTCATCTTCAATGTCAAAATGCGGGATGGTGCCTCTATCATTGATCATGTATTATACATGATCGAGCTGATAGACCGATTGAGCAAGCTCGACTTTTTCTTGGATAAGCAGCTTGGGAAGGATGCAATACTGAACTCACTGCCCAAGTCCTATCTTTCATTCCTCACTCATTTCAGAATGACAAAGTCTAAAGTAGACTACCACGAATTACTAGGGTTACTTCAAAACTTTAAGAAGGATCACCAACTCCATAAGAAATCGATAAATTTAGTAAGAGGTTCATCTTCTGATTCTCGACCCTTTAGGAAAGAAAAGAAGAAAAAGAAGATGCAAGTTCAAGATAGGACATCTATGCTGGACTAGACTAGGAAGATCAAGCTCGATAAGAGTTAAGCTAAATGCTTCTTTTGTAAGAAGTAGGATGCACTAGAAGAGGAACTATCCTCAGTACATTGCCTCTCTAGATCCGAACAGACAGAGAAAGAAGCAAGCTATTGTTAGGCAAGGTATTTATATGATAAGTTCTTAAAATTTCTCTATTTATGATATTACTGATGGGATATTCGATACCAATAGCCTTTAACATATTTGCAGTTCATTATAGAAATTGCAGGTCAGTAGAAGATTCAAGCAAGGTGAAAGATTTCTGAATGTTGGAGATAGAAGATCAGTTCTAGTTCTAGCTTTAGAAATTTTGAAACTTATATTTGAGTCCCATATCGTTGTTCTTAATGATTGCCATTTCTGTCCCAAATTCTTTTTAAATATCATTTCTGTAGGTCTTTTGGCCAAAAATGATTATGAAATTTTAATAAAGAAAAAAGTTTATAGTATCATTATGAATGGTATTACTATTTTCTATGAACATCTGAACAATGATGTGTATATGCTATCACAACTTGTTAACGTAGTCTATTCAACTGGCAAGTACCCTAGATTAGATAGTGTGTTAGATATCTACTTATGGTACTATAGGCTAAGTCACATAAATAAGAACAGGATAAATAGATTGACTCAAGAGAAAATCCTCGAAGTCAGTGATTGTGAATCACTTTCAACCTATAAATTCTATCTTCTTAGTAAAATGATCAAGTCATCTTTTACTGAAAAAGGTGAGAGAGCCACTGAGCTCTTAGATCTAGTACATACTAATGTATGTGGACCAATGGACACAAGTGCCAAAGATGGATATTATTATTTTATCACTTTCATAGATGATCTATCCAGATATGGATATATCTATTTGATGAAACATAAGTCGAATTCATTTGAAATGTTCAAATGATTCTAAAGTAAAATAAAAAAATAAATTGAAAAGAGTATTAAAACTCTTCGGTCTGATTGAGGAAAAGAATATCTTTTCGATGAGTTTTTCACATATCTAGGAGAGAATGAAATTCTCTCCCCATGAACTCCTTCAGAAATACTGCAGCATAATGTGTATCTGAAAGAAGAAATCGGATTCTATTAGATAAGATCCAATCCATGATGGGTTTTTTTAGCTTATCGATATCCTTCTGGGGATATGCACTCGAATTAACTTGCTATCTATTAAATTAGATTCTAGGTAAGTCTGTAGTTAAGACTCCATATGTTCATTCTCTCCCCATGAACTTCTTTAGAAATACTACAGCATAATGTATATCTGAAAGAAGAAATCGGACTCTGTTAGACAAGGTCCAATCCATGATGGATTTTGCCAGCTTATCGATATCCTTCTAGGGATATGCACTCGAATTAACTTGCTATCTATTAAATAAGATTTCAAGTAAGTCTGTAGTTAAGACTCCATATGACATATGGATAGGACGTAAGCCAGTATTTTTACACCTTAGAATTTGGGGGTGCCCGATTTATGTCAAATGGTTAGTTACAGATAAACTTAGTCCTAAGTTTGACAAGTGTACATTCATAGGGTATCCAAAAGAGATCAAAGGATACTATTTCTACCATGCTGATGAATAAAAGATGTTCGTCAATCTTAAGGCAATCTTTTTGAAAAAAAAAATTCTTGGTGAAGAAACTATTGCCTCTAAGGTTAAACTTGATAAAGTTCAATAAGTAGAAAAATCGACATATGTAGCTGAACCTAAGTCGAATTTGATTAGATCAGATCCACAGCCTAGTGTACCTACATCATTAAGATGATCCGATAGAGTACTGCATCATCCAGATAGATACTATGATTTTTTGGTTCGAAACGGTGATCCCATCGAACTCGATGAGAACGATGAGGATCCGATCACCTATATGAATGCTATGCAGAGATCTAATTTCAAGAAATGACTTAAGGCTATGAAATTCGAAATGGAGTTCATGTAGGTTAATGATGTATGGATATTGGTTGATCCATCCGAAGGGATTAAATCCATTGGGTGTAAGTGGGTCTTCAAGAGAAAGAGAGACGTAGACGAAAAGATGGAGACCTATAAAGCCTATCTGATTGTCAAAGGGTATCATCAATATTATGGTATTGATTATGATGAGATATTCTTTTCTATGGCAATACTCAAATTCATTCGGATAATACTTGCGATAGCTGTCCATCTGGATTATGAGATCTAGCAAATGGATGTGAAAATAACTTTTCTGAATGAAGAGCTGACCAAAGAGATGTATATAATACAATCTGAGGTGTTCACATCCATAGATAAGTCTAAGATATGCAAGTTTTAGAGATCCATTGATGAATTGAAGCAGGCATCTTGGAGTTGGAACATGCATTTTGATAAGATGATCAAAACATATGACTTCGTTAAGAATGGAGAAGAGCCCTATATTTATAAATGGATAAATGATCCAGCAATGATATTTCTTATCTTGTATGTGGATGATATTTTCTTAATCAAGAATAACATTTTCGTACTATCAGGAATAAAAGTCTGGTTGTCATCATAGTTCTTCATGAAGGACCTGAGAGAAGCATCCTACATCCTAAGGATGAAGATCTATAGGAATAGATCTAAGAGGATACTTGGATTATCCCAGTTTACGTACATAGATACTATGCTGAAGAGGTTTAGCATGAAAAATTTCAAAAAGGGCTATCTCCTAGTGGGCCATGAAATTTCTCTCTCTAAGAAACATCATTGCTAGATAGTCACTTCGACTAATATAAAAATTTATTTCTATGCTACCAATTTAGGTTTGAACCTATGGGGTCACACATATTAGAGTTTACGATCCGATCGGATGGTTGATCAACGATTAAGAATCATTCTAAGATTAAACGATCAATACGATTGATATTTCATCTAGTGCAAATGTTGCAAAAGGATCGATTAGCAATTCGATTGCTAATTAATTTAATTTAATTAAGCCAGAGGACTGAGATTAAGTCTAACTAAATATGATTTAATTAGATTTGGTTTGAACTTGATTGGATCAAATCCAATTGGTTTATTGGATAAGTCAAGTGCAAAGAAGAACTAGTTCTAGTTCAACTAGGACTTGGATCAATCTAATTTTTTAATTTAATTCAAAATTTAAATTAAATTTAATCTAATTTAATTAAGTTCTTAATTAGATTAGGACCTAACTTAATTAGATTGAATTAATTCTGGTTTGATTTGGTTTGAGAAATCATATTGACTAAGTCAAATATGAAATCCTAGAAAGACTAGGATCCATCTTACGCCACCTACATCCCACGCCTCCCCATGCCCACTCTTTCTTTATTTTTAGCGACAAATCTCCTCTCCCTGATCTTCACGTATGCCAACTCCTTTTCTCACTTTCTCATATGGCAATTAGTTGTGGACCCAGTCAAAGAAGAAAGTTTGAATTTGATTTGAATTTTTCTTTGGATAGTTTTAGGAAACTAAAACTCCTCCCATGCATGCCACCCATTCTTCCTATTTTCTCTCTGATTTGTTTGGTGGAAAAAAAAAAATTTGTGCACTTTTCTCTGGTGGTCCATGTCAAAAAGAAAAGAGGGGCGTTCAAGTGTTGGGCACCCCAACTAGTTGCCATGTTTGTTCTTTCCTAGTCTAAGAATTTGACCCAACAAGAACTCCTCTATATCTCATTATATAGGATGAATTTTGGACTGATTTTTTGATATATTTTAGATCTTGGAGAGAGCTTTTGGGTGTGTGAATACCAAGATGAGAGACCTCTTGGGTATTAGGTTTTTATGGATACTAATCTTGGTATCTAGGTAAGAGAACAAAGAAGAAGAAGATGATCTTCTTCTAGGATTGCTTTATTCTTCTCTTCTTCTTCTCTTTTTTTGAGATTATTTGAAAGTGTCTCAGATCTAAAATCTCTTCTATTTCTTCTATTCTTTGAAAGAGTCCAAATCTAGAAGAGGAAAGCATCAGATCGACTGTCGAAGAAGGATCAGCACAGTACTAGCATACTGTACTGATTTTCTATGTAGGACTTCTGATCGAAGTTCATGGACTTGTGTGGACATCTCTTAGAGGTCGGATGTGTGCGCGGCTTGGAGCATCATCCTCAAGCCCGGATCAACAAGTTAGAACGTCTAACTTGCATAGGTAATATAAATCTGATCTATTATTACATACCTATATTAGATGTAGTATAGATGCATGTTGATATGATCAACATGTTCTTCTTTCTTTATGTTTTTAATTTTTAATTTAATTTCATGCCATAATCATATAATAGGATCTTAGAACTAGGAATTCTCTGCTTTTTTAAAATAAATTTGATTTATTTTAGTCTTCCACTGTCCGATCTAGAAAAAGTTTTAAGATCTAGTTCTGAAATCCTAAATCTGGTTCCTTCATAATATGGCTATCCAATAATTAGTGACCAGCCAAAGGTGCTTCTATTAGTATATGTTACCAACTTATTTTCCATCTTCTTTAATTATTTTTTTTATATTATGCTAATAACTTAACAAGCAACATTTGTTTAGGGCCTTTTTAATGCAGTAAGAAACTTAATTCCACATGTAGAGCATAAAAATTGTACCGGGCATACATATGCCAATTGAAGAAAATCAAATCTTGGCCATGCACTTAAAAAATAATTTTGGAGAGTTGTGAGAGCCACAAATCAAGAAGGTTTTAATGATGCTATTAGAGAGATGCAAGAGTTATCAGGCAAGGTTGTTGATGCTTTATGAATCAAGATCCACCCTTCTATAAGGCATTCATCAGTATCTTTTCAAGGTATAGAATGATTAACAATAACCTTGCAGAAACTTTTAATGGTTACATCATCCAAGCAATGTATAAACATGTCATAGATATACTAGAAAAAATAAGAGTTGCATTGATGGAGATGTTTGAAAAAAACAACGGTTGGTAAATTCAGATGACAATATATGTCCAAGAATAAGAAAAAAGTTAGAAAATACTAAAGTGGGATCTAGGGTCTACACTACAAGGCCTAATAAAGAGTTAAAATTTGAAGTTAGAGTTTTAGATCATGATAGGTTCATTTTGGACCTTAGTTAGAAATCTTGGTCAACAGTGGGACTTAACTAGCATGCCTTGCATCTATACAATCTCATGTATTAATTGGATGAAGCAAGATTCAGATATATATGTTGATGATTGCTACAAGAAGAAGACATGTTTGATGGCTTATCAATATGTATTGCAACTATTGAATGGCCAAAGAATGTGACCCAGAGAGAACAATGAGCCAATATTGGCCCCTCCCATCAAGAAGATACTTGGAAGGCCTAAAAAAATAGAAGGAAGGATAGAGATTAAAAATTTAACAACAAAAGGAAACTATTGTAGGTGCAATGCAAGGCCTATAGCCAATATAATCATAACAAAAGAACATGCAAGCACAAAAATCAATCTCATGGAGTCAACCTGAGAAGCTCCTGCTAGTATGTATAAAACCTTAATATAATATACCTTATAGTCTTATATGACTCTCAATGAATTCATAAATTTTTTTTTTGCTACTTGCAGGTTAGGGAAAGAGGAAGATCACAAAGGATCAAGGTGCAAAAGCTACTTCTCAAAGACCAATGAGTGCAAGGAGGCCAAGAGTTCTACAAAGACAACGAAGGCGAAGTCCAGTTGCAAGAGATATCATGCAAGCATACGCCGGCCAAGCCAGATATATAATAAGGCAACTTTTACTAACAAACAGAGGGTAATATTGTTTCATATTTACTTTAACATAAGTGTTAGCTCTTTTTAATTATTATTTTATACACTATATTGCTAAAGATATAAACATTCTTCAGCACTGGTCATGCAAGGCAATGGTGTATATCTAAACTAAATTATGTTAGGATAATATCATTTATTATTTGTACTTACTGTGCACTAGCTCTATATATAATACTGACCCTAATCAATGAATAATTTATGATTTAAAGATATCTGGAGGAAGTAAAATTCAAACTTTTAAAGATACTACCATCAAACCCATAGTTGGTGGTACTACAACCAAACCATCACTTGGAAGTGCTGCAATCACAGATAGCCTTGGAGGTAGCTAAAGCTCTTCGTCAACTTAGACTCAGTCAAGCTAGGAAGAAAAGGAGACTCAATAGAGTATTTATTACAATAGGATGTTCCATTTGTTCTGGACATTATGCATATGTCTGTAATTTTTTTGGCTTGGAATATGTCACACCAATAGTGTTCTAGTTGTTTTATTTTGGACCGTGGCTAGGCTATTTAAATAGCCATTATAAATCTATATAGGTTGATGGTAAATAAAAGTCTTTTTTGATTCAACTATTCCATTCACTATGTAGGCTTGGTGCTTAATATGATTATGCAATAAGCTTCAAGATCTTTGAATTAAACTGCAAAGCATCCATTCCCCCTCTTCATTAGCTAACGAAGTACAACAACTCCTCATGGTTATGCTATTTCCTAAATGAGCTATTAGAGAATTGCACAAGGAATGAGCTATTTCATAAATAAGCAGGGTGTATGAGCAATGCTATAGAGTCCTCTTATTTCAGCTTGAAAAAATGGATGTTTCTTTAAAAAGAATTAAGTTATATTTGCTAAAATGGCTACTATTTTCTCATATAGTTTCCTCTAGAATGGTTATACTCCCTGCAGTGTTAAGCCTCATTAGTAGTTGTATGACTAACTGAAAACAGCATTTTTGGGTCCCTGACTTCCCCTCTTCTATGATTACTTTACTGTAATAATTCTCATGGAATTAAATCAGAGATAACCAATAAGCACAGCTTCTAAAAACTACATAATACTATTTATTTATCGTGATTAACATCCACATCATAACATCAATACAACCAAACATCAATACATGAAAAAGATATTTCAATCCTCCAGCACTACCTCACATGAAATATACTGCTGATATGGTTTCTAATTCACCCTCAGCAACAACCAATACATCAGTAGCACTGTTATCCATGAGAGCACATGGACCTAACATGCATCTTTTCTCTTTCTTTTTGCCTTAAAATCTCGAGCCTTAAGCATTTGTTCTCCTCTTGCAACTTCGCATATTCAATTTTTATTTTCTTAAGCTTATCCTCCATCTTTGCTTTCAATATCTTCATTTTAATAGTCTTCTCTTCTAGTATTTTCATATCCTCCACCAATCAAAGCTTCTCCTTAAGCCCCTTCCTCTGGTTACTTGATATGGCAGCCACCTACTTCCCATGACCATGCATATTAGGGTTAACCTACTGAAGAAAATCACAATCATTATCCTGCAAAAAAGTAGTTCAATTAACAATTACTAGCTCATAATCTCAGCTAAGCATTTAAAAATTCTTAAGTTCCTTTTACTCCATAAAATATACAACCCAACTTTTAGTGATGGCATAGCACACCATTGAAGTAACTGATATAGCGGTTCCTCAACCATATCCAAACTTCCATCCATTGCAAACTCTAATCTCACCTCTCACCTCACTTAATTTTACAAAGAAATAAAACCCTAATCATAAGTCTCTCTCAATGTCTCTCTTTCCTGCCTCCCCCCATGAATCTAACCCATTTCCAATGTATTTCCGCATCTTTTATCAATCACTAATATATTACTTCCACAACTAGGATTGAAAGTGAGCCAGGCTGAGTCAAGTTTTACTCCTGCTTGAGCCTTGAGCCTGGCCCAAATTTTTTTCGGGCTTCGAGCCGAGCTTTGATCTGAAATTTTCTGAAAAATCTAGGCCCGAGCCCAGCCCAAAGTCCGATTGGGTCGGCCCTCCCTTCTCGATAGGGAGGGGAATGGGGCGACGGGCAGAGCTGTGGAGGGGTTCCGGGGGAGCCGCAGGAGGCGGGGCGATGCGACGAGCCATGGGGGTGCTGGGAGAGCCACAGGAGGATGGGGCGGTGCGACAGTTCGTGGGGTACCAGAGGAGCCGTAGGGGGCCGCGAGGGTGCGACAAGCTGTTGGGGAGCCGGGGAAGCCACAGGGGGCGGAGCGGTGCGATGGGCCATGGGGGTGCCTTGGAAGCTGTAGGGGGCGTAGCTGCGCGGGGAGGCGATGGGCTGCGGAGTGCTGGGGAGCCATAGGGGAGCGCAAACACGGGAGTCAAGGGAGGGGGTTTTGCACTGGGGTGGGGGGCTGGATAGGGCTAAGAGGAAGAGGGGAGGGAGCGGTTCTGCACCGACCGCCGGAGGAGAGGGGGGTTCGCACGGGGAGGGGGTCTGGTAGGGCCGAGAGGAAGAGGGGTTCTATGCTGGCCATTAGGGAAGGGGAGGTTTCGCATGCTGAGGGAGGGGGGTGTAGGGTCGAGAGGAAAGGGGAGGAGGGATTCTACGTCGGTCACCACCGAGGGGGGGTTCGTATGAGGAGGGGGATAGGGCCAAGAGGGAGGGAGAGGGCGTTTACACCGGAGGGGGTGGGTGGGAGGGCATAGGCCGAGAGGAAGGGAGGGATTCTACGGGGGAGAGGCGGGTGGGGGTGTTTTCGCAAAGAAAGGGCATGAGAATCGGTGTGGATTTTAATCGAGCTGTGTGGTGGACTTTAATCGGACCGAGCTATGTGGTGGGCTTTAATCGGGCCTGAACTCAAGCCGGGCCCGAGCTAGGCTAAAGATAGATCTGAGCTCAGTCCGAAAATAAAATAAGCTCTATACGTTAGCCCAAGTCTGACCTAAATAATTTCGGGCTAAGTCCAAAACCTGACCCTAAGACAGCCCAATCCGATGGGCCTCGAAACGTCCCGAGCCCACTTCCAGTCCTATCCATATCCACAACTACATATTAATGATAGAGTTGGATACCAATTGACCGCAAATCAACATTACAACAATTGATAAAATATATAATTCTAAATTAAAAAATTAAATGATATGCTTAAATTAAAAAATTTTTAGATGATGCAGTTTTAAAAAAAATACCTAACCATTATAAAATGTATCTTCAATTACTTGAAATTTCGGATGCTCACAATTGTTTTATCAGAACTTTTTCTGATGGCTGCTTCCTCTGCCTTTCTACTCCAATTTTTCTTCTTCAACGAGCATCATTATACCACCCACAGAACGGTAAACTGCTTGCCACTTATCACCTGAATTTGGGTCACCAAACTACAAACGTTGCCAACCAAACAGTAATCTCTGTTCTAAAGCTTCCCGGTTTCAAGCAAGCATTGAAAAACGCATAACCCAAAGCCTTACATATTTATAACATATTTGGATAGTTGGACCCACAATATCATAGGATACACCGACTGGATCAAACCTTCAAAAAGCAGATCATTTTTTTCCTTCTGATGGGATTTAGAACAAATGATACCCACTAAAAGATAGTCCCACATAGTTGCGAACATGGATCTAACCTAACCTATAATTCAATATTTTTGATGGTTAGCAATAAATCCCATGGGATTTTAAACCCCACCATCCAAACAAATCTTTAGAAGTATGTGAAAATGACAGAAGAAGATCACCAGATGACGAAAGTTGACAAAATTACCTCTAGAATTGATTTGTTCACATTTGAAACAAAGAAAATGAAAAAAACCAGAACAAAATGATGCAAGACAGGTTCAAACTACCGCTAATTTACACCACACAACCCCTTCAGTTTGATTTGGTTCCTCCTCTCATGTTTTTTTTTTTTCCTTTCTTTTCCCCATTTCTCTATACAAGATTTAACCACAAACAAAGTCGCTATGATTTTGCACAATAACAAATTAAGAAGGGGCAAGGGACAGATCATTTACAGCTCATCAGTACTGAGTTGATAACATGCATTATTAGTCGGATGTTGGCTGCTTCGGATGCCGTAGTTGTGGGAAGTGATCTTTGATGGGCCAGTATGTTATAGACCTGCTCAAATATTGGCCGTACATGCAATGTGATCATCGGATCTGTTGGATTGATTGCTACGGCTACTTCTGTCATCCATCCAACTTTGCGCGAAGTCTCGTTGCTGATATCACATGCTAACTGCTGCAGAAGAGCTAACAGTACTCCTTGATTTAGAGGAAGTGGTACCGTGGAACAAATTGCATGCAAATCAACCTGAAAACCCAGAATTAGCATGAGCCAAAAGACCAGAATTTTGGGAGTGCTAGGACTCGCAAATAATCAAAAAATAAGATAAGAAAAAGCTTAAGGTGAAAGATTTCTCGCAACAATATTTGCTGGCTTAAACATGAATCCATCTATTAGTCAACATTTATGATATAGCTTGATGCACATGTAAGATTGCGCCTCATACCTGAGAACATAGCCAAGACACGATGGAAACATTACTTCTCTGAAGAGCCATGGTGAACGCTTCCTCATATTTCCTCTCAGATATTAATCTTGTTAGTTCCTTTGTTGGATCCAGAGGTGCCTCAACCTGTTGTACAGACAATACCTGCTAAGACTAAGCTTAACATCCTCATTTACCAAGCCAACATTCAAAGAAAGCAATGATCAGGACTCCAAAAAACTGAAGAATCAAAAGGGTTTGATATCAAACATGAAAGAGAAGCAGGATCAACAAAATGGAAATTGACGGGTGGTACCATCTCAGGATGAGCAGCCATTGGGCCATTGTTTTGCTGGATGGCAATGGGATTCAATGCCTTTGTGTTTCCTGCAGCAAGAAGAGCCAAAAGCTTCCGCTGGCCATCAATCAATTCAGTAGTAAGATTTTGGGTGACTGTTGATGCAGAATTGATTGCATCCTGCAGGACAAAAAACAAGGTTATCACCAAAAAATATAAGTTATTATGGGCCTTTTTGCAGAGAAATTCAATACATCAAACACCAGATGCACCCAGGTATGATCAGTAATCTGGAACTGAAAGCACTTACCCTCAAAGCGAGAGCGAGAGGAGTGTGTGATGCCTCAAATTGCTGCTGAGCTGCAGCAGTATGTTCAGTCATTCCCTTCTGGAATGCAGCATCCACTTGTTCAAACATTGCTTTGCAAGACTGCTCAAATGCAGGAATCACTGAAGATTCTAGAGAAGACCTCAAGCCATCCTGCACAAGTGAAACTGTTTAGACCAAAACTAGCCCCCTAATTTCTAAGAACGGAAGGTTGGCGCACAAAAACAAATCAGTATAGCTTGTAACCGTGTAAAACAAACCAGTGACATCTAATTCATGTATTCACAAATGTCACAAGACACAGAAAAGATGCTCTTCTCAATATCGAACCACAACTTTATTTAAATCAGAACCATAAACCCAATCATCAAAATTTATCACAAGATATAAATGTTCACATTGTCTCTATGCACCATCATCTGCCGTTCATTTCAATTAATGGCTTAGACCACTGTCATTGCAAGCCTTTGCAGATCATTTCTCACAGATTCAACCTCTGCTGCCTTTGTTCGTTCTGTATTCTTCCTCACTTCTGTCAATAATGTCTCCCAGGTGTCCTTTCAAATCTTCATTCCATGTGCCTGTACAATCTTCAGGGCTGCTAGCTTTGTCCTCAACCAGTGCAACTCCTATAGCTCCTCTACCCATCCTTCACTTTTTATATTTTCTAGTTTTTGCCAGACATACTCATCTAACTACTCTCATTCCGGTTGCATCTCAGTTTCCCCTTAGAGCTTCTTTATTGCCTAGTACTCTAAGCCATGCAACACCTCAAGTCTTAATGCCATTCTATGACGCGCCCCCCCCCCCCCCCGACTTTACAGCACATGGCATGTTTCATGCAACAACCTAGAAGCACCTCTCCACTTCATCCATCTAGCTGCAATATCTCACATGCCTTCATCAAAGAAATTAGTGGACAAAAGAATTTATAGAATGGGGATAAATTTAGTATTTCCTCTTTGAACAGGTTATAATGGGACCATACAAACTAGTTAACTCTAAAAGGTACCTCTCTTGCCAAGCCGGCATACCTGAAGAGCTTGCTTCCCAGAAGTTTGGAACTGCACTTGGATTTGCCTAGCCACCGTAGCTTCAAGTTTTGAATTGACAGTCTTCTCCAACTGATTTACTGCTTTGTCTCCAACTCCTCTCTGACAACAAGGGATTAATGATACACCAAGAGGATTATCGAATTTTAGCCAAAACAGTAAGCACGGAATTTAATAGAACCTGAAATGCGTCAGTTATTGCGGAAGAAATTGTTTTTTCAATAACTGGTGTAATTGCACGAGCTATGACTGGACCAACTGCAGAGATTTCCTTCTTCAATGCTCTCTCCAACATGGCAGGCCAATCCTTGCTCATACAGTTTGTGATCAGACTTGTGATCTGCTGCACTCGATCTCTCTCTAGCTTCTCATGCTTCGCATTTTCCTCCTGGAAACGGGCCCACAAAGCATCAACATTGCCCTTGATGGCTTTCTCCATACTCCGGCCTAATGCTGTCTCCACTCTTTTGCCTTCTTTGGTGACAGGAACAGCCACCATTACACTCATCTGCTTCTGCATTTCCTTTTGCATGGTCATAAGCTGCAAGACAGGCCATTTCTAAAGTCAGATAACAAAATGATTGGACTAACAAAAAAAAGTATGCTAGATATTTTATTCATATCAACAACAAAGCATCATCTTCAAGACTCTTCGGACATAGCTAAATGGTCGTCATATTTCAAACAGCCAAAACCACCAAAGTCAGCCTTGGAAATGCTAGCAGAATCAACTCCATTTCTTGCAACCTCAACAATGACTTAATGTAGAATATGAAAGAGTGTATACAAATATTTCCTGTTAAAAAAATCTAACAATTTTATTAATAACATGGCCATCCTTTTCTCATCTAGCAGAAAAATATCCACTTCCAAAGAGTCATGGTGTATGCTGTTCATTTTTTAACACAGTACATATGTGATTTAAAAAAGTCATACTATAATCATCTGTTATGCTGAATCCTCTATCATGGCTATGGCCGAACGATCGAACATAATGGTTATGTTGATTTTCATTTATTCAATAGATGAAAAAGGCTATAAATAAATAATACCAGTAAGCAATCCAGGCTTAAATCAACTGCTGAACTGCACACAAGAGATAATGAAAAATGCTAGATTCCCCCCTTTGTTACAGCACACATAGGTTTTCAACTACCCCAAGCTGTATTACTAGCAACAGAAACATTCAAGATAACTGACCACCAGAGATGCTATAGCCTTTCGGCACAAATGTCACTGATAATTGAATATTTTGATGATGTTGACTCTGCTTACTATGCCCATTTTGAATTTCGATATTTGATAATCTTTTCAAAAATATATACTACTTTAATTAGTATATTTAACACTACAGTGTTTTATGTTTTTAATTAACTTTCAAGTTCTTGCATCCTACCATTAAACCCAATTTTTCAATGCAGACAACCCCCAACCAGACAAATAATTAGGAGAAAATATTCTATTGTGAAGGAGACAATTGGTGAACAAAAATAGACCCAGTTTTAGCTATAGCGCTCGTGGAGAAAGTATTCTTGTGGAAATCTTTTGAAGTAGTACATGAAGGAACTACATGATGATGATGTGGCAAGATGTTATGGAATTCCAGGAATTATTTTGGGACATTCACTGTAGAATTGGCCAATTGGAGAACAACATCCACCAATCACTCTCACTAGACTGAATAGCTTTGCATCAACCACCTCAACAACAGCACCCGCCCCCCTCCACCACCACACACAAAACAAAAAAAAAAGAAACCCAACCCCTAGAAAAATAAATTAATTGATTAATTTAAAAACAAAACACCAAAAGATGTATGTCTGAGCCTTGCTCCACTCAAAAATTTCTAATAACATACATGCAATCATAAGGTGATTGTAATTGATAAGAAATCAGTGGATTTTTGTATTGATTAGACCACATCAAAGACAGATTCTTCTGTTAATTTGAAATCGTTATGATCTCAACAAGCAATTGGAATCAAACATGTGACCTGCAGAAAGTCCTTATATATACAATATATGTGATGTTTGAAAGAATGAAAACTAACAATCTATTACCTCAAACATCAATTTGAGGTAAGAATGCATCAAATCTACATCTACAAGCTTGGAAGTGAATCATATAATGAAAATGGTTACCCCTAGACTTATCGGAAAGCAAGACTATGACATGGTTGCTAGGAGAGTAGAAACTAATATTTCACACTGAATGAAGCAAACTCACTATTAAGATATAGACTAAGAATTGCATAACTAAGGAAACAAAGGTTCATAGCACAATGGGATTTTGTACAAACTTTTGAAATCAGAATTCTACCATACATCAGACATTATAAAATTTCATTCACTACAACCATCAGCGGAACAGAAAGCCAGATCTTTGATGGAATCTTCTCTTGACAATTCAGGTACGAAAAACATGGTAAGAGCTGATGCTTGTTGTGTGCAAGGATACATCACACCAAACACAAATATCTCCCGGGTGGCTAAATAGTAAATGCCGACACAAATAACAAAATTTATTGGGTAAAGGAGAACAGGAAAACATGGATATTAGAATGGCTCTCTGAAAGGCTAGAGAATTTCTTGAAGGCTGTCCCAAACCTTGCACATGATTAATTTTGATATTCTAGATAATTATACGAGGAAAACCTTATGATACTATTAGCAACTGGACATGCAATGCACATGCAAAATTAAATAAACATATAAACCATAAAAAGAAAATTAGGATATATCATGTTCTGCCCCCTTTGAGATATCACCCTTCAAAAGAGGGATTAGAATCAACCTAGCTCTGGATCTGGGAGGAAGAGGGCAACAGAAACCCACCTCCCCAAAAACAGGGAATGTAATCTTATTATGTTATTTCCTTTTTCAAGAGCCAGAATTTTCTTCTTCCTTTTTAAATAGTCTTTAAAATAAGAATCAGTTATGCACTCTAGGACAAGCTCGAGGATATTTTGGTTAGAAAAAAATGACAAACGGAATCAGAATAAAATGGTCCCCAACCTCAAAATTTTCATTTTTAATTTAGTTAAATAAATACCTAAGGCAACAAGGATCGCACCACTTGATCTTTTGTATTCCCTTATTTATAAATTTGTTCGGTTACTAAAACCTACATATCACAAAAAGCACAAGTAGCTCTTCCCAATAAAAAGATATGAATGATAAAACCAATATGAATTATGCAAGTGCCACGTAATTCACATTAGAGTTTAAAGAATGGAGTAGATCCAGTAAAGAAAACATCTTATGAATATATTTCCCTCAGCAAACCGTGCTAAATGCATAAACACTGCAATTTCAACAGACGATACAAGACTTTTATTTTACATTCTGTTTAAAAAAAATGGCTTGCATGAAATCCACATTTATTTTCAAAAGGCCAATAAACGTAACATTTTTCTAAAAAATGCTTTCAACAAATATTTGAACAGTAAGCATGCTGACTGGCAATTAGTCAATTGATGTTTGACAAAACCATATCCAGTTTTTCAAAACAAAGTATTGAAAGGTGCAAGCAATGGTAAACACATGCCAAGAAGTGATTGCTTTATTAAATGATAGATGTTAGCAAATAATGATAGCAGCAGCAAATGCACTTCGAGCAAAAAAAAACAAAAAGACTTAGTTCTATGGGATTGATAATGTTCCAAACCAAACTATGCATTTCCTTGATAGTTGACCAAACTATGCATTTTGTAGCACATGATATAAACAGAATAGTTCAGTATTCATAACCAAGCACTAAGAAGTTTCAGAATAATCAAGTAAAATCTGCGACTCCAAATTGCTTCTCATAATCACCTGGTTCAGCATATCCTGCATTGCCAGAATTTGAGGAAACACAGCTTCAGTGGAAGGAGCAACTACACTGCTCCCTGGTTCATTTGAAGAATCAGTAGAGTTAAAAGGACTTGAGGAAGCGGATGATAACCCAGATGCTTGAGACTGCTTTCCCTTTGACTTCTTCCCTTTGGCAGCAGTTACTGCAGTACCAACAGATTCTGCCACCTTTTCGGGCATATCCTTTGTGCTGTCTTGAATTTCTTCCTCGCCGGTACTTGGAGGTTGTCCCAATGACTCAGCAACAGCTACACCATCAACAGCACGAGATCCTTCAACACTGCAAGTTTCAGTTTCTGCCAAACATTCATTAGCCATCTCAATGCTTGATTCTGAAATCTGGGAGGATTTCTCCTTGCCCTCTGCAGTAACAACTTTAGCCACTTTTTGGGAGTCAAATTCCTCATTCTGACTCGATCTACTCTCACCCGCAACTTTTAGTTCCACTTCTACATTCTCCAGTTTATTATTAACAGTCGCATCTGGAACCTTTACTTCCTCACCTTTAGGACCTTGATTGACATAACTGCTTTCAGATGAAGATATTGCACCTGATAAGATTTCCGATGGAGTTACTAGATGCGTTGTGTTGCCACCCAGCTTAAACATAAGACGAGGATTAGGCACCATAGAAATATCAGTTTGACCAGCTTTAGATCCATCCTTTCCTAAGTTATCACTCATGGAAGGAACATCAGCAGTACTTGTGATAACAGTGTCCACTCTCCTATCAACTGAATAATCAACATTCAATGGGTCAACATCACGGCCACCAGGTGATGGTACCTGCTCAAAACCTTTTGGAGGGCCTTTCAAGGCAGGTAGCTTTCCTGCAGGGTCTAAATTCAAAGGAACAGGGGAAGATAAAATGTTTGCAGCATCAGCATCTGAACTTGGAAGTGGAGGAGCACTGGGCTTAACTTCAACATTCGATGGAGACAGTTCCTGAATACCATTAACCTCTGAAGCTACTGAAGTTACAGGATATGAAGTTATAGGTTGATTCTCAGTGCTGCTATCTGTTAATGGGGGTTTGGGTGAATTACTTCCTACAGGAAGATCACTAACCATAGGTCCACGGGATGGTTCTGCAACTGGTACCCCTTCCGAACTAGGTGTGTCAAAAACACGTGAGATACAAGGATCCTTACCCAGTGCAACATTATCATTTGGTGGTGGCAAACACTGTGATAAATCCAATGCATACTGCTGAATAGCCTGTGTCTGGACACAGTAAACCTGAACCACCTGTTCCCCATCAGGAAGGCAGTCATTTGTCCCAGTAAGGCTCAAAATAGGCATTGCTACAGTAAAATCTGCTATATAGTCCATGCATGTAGCCGCTGGATATGGACCATAGTCTACATGAACTGCATATATAGCATTCTTTTTAGCATTTGCAAGTATTATAAGGCTTGCTCGAGGCAAAACCACAACTTGGTTAAAAAATGCCTCCTCAAGCCGAGGTTCTGAGGAACTTCTCAAGTCCAAAGTCTGAGTGCACTGCCATGCTTCAGAATCATTAGGCAAAAGCCAGCCTTCTTCCCCAGCAGAGGCCCATATTTTCACTTCTCTATTCAAAGGACCCTAAGACAAATGACAAAAAATTTAGAGATGCTATTGTTGTATGCTAAACCTGCAGCATGACATCCATTGTAACAAGAAATTGTAACTGCAATGGACCATTAATTACATCAAAGAAATAGCATGAAGCATGTTAATTCTCTAGAAAACTGCTATAGTATATTTAATCTACTAAATCTGAGATAATAATAGAACATGGAAAAATATGCATATTAAAGAATATCTTGTTTATTTTGTACATGTCTTAAATGGAGTCAAAAGCCACATACCGCTGTGATGAGATTAATGTGATCAGGTCTGTGAGGTGATGTCAAGAATGCAACTGAGTTGACAGCTTGACCATCATGTGGCCTCAAAGTTGAAAGGGGAACTGCTTTACGATCTTCCCAGATCTTAACCTGAGGTATGGGGTGATATTAAAAAAGAAATCAATATACGGCACGAAAAAATGCCTCAAAATATACAAAAGTAATGTCCAGCAAATTTTCCCACTAAAATATTGAAGCCGTCAATGCTCACAGGTAATAATGGGAGAGATTAATCAAGAAGGCTCAACCATCTATTTCTAATAATGCAAAATGTTATATCATATGAGAAAAACTGCAAAGAAACTCCTCAAAGACAAGAATGGCGTGAGTGATGAAGCCCTGAAAAACAATGGTTGTTCTCAGCCATCTGCATGTAAAAACCAGCTAAAATAGCTGCTGTTCCTATTGACAAGGTAAATCACACACCAACATCTAAAGTGGAGCTTCTGGATTTTGCTAACTTAGCAAGCATCCAACAAAGTCAAATCAAGCTATCAGTATAAAAAACTGTAGAGAGCAATGGATGCCAATTCAGTGAAGTACTCCAATTAAGATTAGATTAACAAAGTTGCCAATTATCAACCAATGCATGACCAAATGGTTGCTTTGCAGGTGTAGCATAACTATCCCAATAAACAAGAATGAAAATCTGACACCAGTCGAGTGTGTGTATTTTAGTTCTGGGCCCTGGCTCAAAAGCTTCTTAGTCCAATGTCCGTCTACATTCCAACAAACCTCCCTGCAGAGAACGATTCTTATCTGATAAATCCCAAGGGATCCTAAAGCCTTCTTTCCCCCTACTTGTGCATTGTTATTTTGTTTACTGTTGCCTCCATGTCAAACTCCAGTGAACCTCCAAAATTGACTGGACCTAGATTTTTGAAATGTTCCTATCATGATTAGACCATACACATCTCAAAGGTGCATCACAAAAGTTGGTAGTATAATTTCTTGATAAAGGCTACAGGTAGCTTTCAATCATCAAATAAAAAATTAAACAAAATCTACTTCCACCTAAAAGCTACATAGCAGAGAACTACTCTTACCACATTTCTGATGACCTAACTGATTTCCAAAGAGCATCATTACGCTTGCACAACTTCTCTAGTGTGTAACTAGAAAATAAAACTCGAGGCATTTTAAAACAAAAATGAGGAAATCCAGGGAAAAAGTTGATTTAAATATTAAAAAATTGTGATTCAGAATGGAACACTTTGTTTAATGGCATGTTCCAGGCAAAATGACATATTGATCATTGATATAACAAAATATGTTGCCATCATAGACTAGGGTTGAAACCATTTCTTGCTAGAACCTCATAATCATGTTAAAATTTCCAGTACCACCTTTCCCTTTGCTTTCCTTTTTCTCTTAAATCCTTCTGTTCTTTCCTCTCTCTGTTTCTCTGTTATTTCCTCTGTTTCACTTGATAACTGGTGTCAGGCTATAATTTTTAGAATTATTCCTCAAGCTTTACCAGCACATGGTTCATTTCTTATCTTTCCTACTTTAACTTAATAGAAGAAAAGGTAAAACCGAGCAAGCATATAAAATCTAGAATATTATATGAAGGACAGTTATCATCATAAAGCATGAAATATGTAATTGGTCGGTTGGCCAAAACACCAAATCTGGAATTTGGTAATTCAGGTTGAAACTAATCGAAACTTCAAACAATGACTTCGGAGTTATTTTTTTGACCAACAGCAAATGCAGATTAGCGCAAGGGAGGGCTATATAATGGTTCAACAACAAAATCTTGTAGCAATGACATTAACATATGTGTTTCTGCAACAGTACTAAGATTCAGCTGCTAAGGGCATGCTATGCAAATAAAAAAAAAAGGATATACCACTCTAAACCACCTGACAAGAAAACGTGAATGGGGCGCATGCATCGTAAGAAAAGTTGGTAAAATAGTCTTTCAGCAACTTTAAATATTTCAATTGTGATGTAGGTTTGCAACATAACATTCCCTGATAATGGGTACACCATGACAAGTCAGTAGAATTCTTGTAACAACCATGACATGATAGGGGTTTTGCAAGCAAATAAAGGGCATCGTCTAGCACAATGGACAACAAAATATATGGCATAACCATCAAATTTTTTATCTCAATAATTTATATTCAGCTATATGAACATTCTTTGCCAATCATTCATGTTAATGCATCATCATTGTAAACTAACTAATATACTCACTGAATAGTTTATTCATGTTAACAAGTTTTCTCCTCATTTCTAGACCTTGAAGATATATCTGTGCTCCTTCCTACCTTAACAATTCCACCACTCATTTACTCTCACACCAAAACCATCTTAATTATTTCTCCATCTCTTTATATTCGAGTGCCAGAAAATACTTCACATGTACTCATCACCCCATTCTTTCTGATTTTACAAGATATTTAACAAATTTCATCACATTTATTTTTCTAGAATATTTGTCTCATGTGTCTAGACCATGTCCAAAATGTAAATCATAAAACATTGCAGGCTTAGTTGTCAACTTGATGTAAGTCTACGGTATACAACTACATACTATATATCTGACCTCTCTGTTTGACTGGCCTTTCATCTGTCAAATATGTCTTCATCTATCTCCACATTCTTCTATACAGTTGATTCCTTGTAACAAATAAGATGACACTGAAGTATCTCTTGGTCGCCTATTTCAACCAAGGCCTCATTTTCATTGATGTTAAATTCAATAGTCCTGTTCAAATTCTATTGATTAAAAACCCTCATTCTCCAAAATTCCCTTCATAAATTTTAATTGGTCACAAATCATAACCTTGCATTACCAATTAACATAATATCATGTGTAAACAACATAAACCATAACAAATCCACTTTAACACCAAAAACTAGGTCAGCGTTTAGGATTTTAAAAACATATAGACAAAAAGAATCAATCACAAGGAAGACAAAATGGCTGCAGATTTACCTGTCTTGCCATCACCACTATAAAATGAAAACCAGAAATGCATCTTTATAGGTGCGTGCAAAAATTTCCATTAGTGAAAATTTGAGCATTCATGGAAAAATCTGCATCTCACTTATCTTGACATTAAAGACCAAAGAAAAGCCAAAAGGGTTGATGATAGTTTGGGTGATGCAATCAGAGAACCTTGAAACAAAACATGGACTTAGAACCAGAATGACAAGATATGCACTCTAACAATACCTCACCAGCATGCAACATCAGTATTGTGCTGGTTGCTTGTACTTGACATGCTGCCATGCTGACATTATGAAGCATCAGCATGGTGTGGCATGGCACAGCACAGATCATTCATACCTTTCCAGTGCCAAGTTGGCACACCACCAGCATGCAATACTTCAATCCTTGCATTAAGTAGGGAAAAAACAATAATGCGTAGGCACAAGACAAGCAAGGAGGTCATGTAACAAGAGCAGCAGTATTCCCATCCAATTAACAATAAAGTAACATGACAAAGCGACAAAATTGTTGGGACGCAATTGTTCCAAAGTGGATAATTCTCCTATACATGGTATCAAATATCAATGGAACATCCCATGGGATGGAGTACAATCTTAAGTGCCGGGATAGGACTGTCCTGCCATTGTCCAAGCATCCAGTCAGTGCATCTCAGGACATCCTTCGTCTCAAGTGCCGGGACAACGTGGGATGACAGCACCTCTCGTTCCATGAAAAGAATCAAGATGGCCCCATCCCACGAGATTTAAAGACATGCTCCTATACAATAGGACATGACAATTCTGGTCATGCAAAAAACAAAAGGAGAATGGGAGTAACTGAGATGTAACGTCCAAACCATCTAAAGCTAACATCAATGTGCAAAATGTTCAAACAGTTTGTGAAATCATACAAATGCATAAACAAACAGAACTTGAGCTACATCAAATGATTGACTTGTTGAAATGGATGCCCAAAGCATCTAAAGTTTAACATCAACCTAAAAAGAATTTCAGATAAAGTGCAAAATCACACAGATGCATAAATCAACAGAATTTGTACTGTTCAATATAACTATTATAGAATCTACTAACAGAGACTCAGCATGATCCTTCCAAAGCACCAAGTGGTTTCAAACTACTGTTTAAGCAACCATGAAGTACCAGCATGAAAATCTTAGCTAGACAAAATATTGAATGCAGTCAAACATGTAAAAATAATAATATAGCTATGGATACCTTTGGTGCATATAAGATAAATTGAAAAAAGAAATGGATGAATAGGCAATTTTTCATGCCAGCAAAAAATTAATGGCATGATTATATGGAGAGAGATTATCTAAAGTCGGCAAAAAAATTTGAAAATCCACCCCACGTAGCACAAAATTTTTCTAGGTAATTATGCATTGTTAAGCTTTACAAAATACCAGAAAACAGCAGCAAGTTCTCCTATATATCACAATCATACAATCATAATTATTTCTACGACTCCAACGTTAGAAAATCAACTTTACGATTATCAAGAAGATTTTCAGGCAAAAGTACAAACCGTGCCATCTTTTGATGCCGAAGCCAAACGAGTTGTCATCCATTGAGATATTGACAAATCTGTCACTTCACCATCATGCTTGCCCACAAAATGCACGCCATCAATCAGCTTCTCAATCGGGCATCTTAGAGGTTCCTCAGCAGAAAATTCTTTTCCTCTTCCCACTTTTGTTATATCGATTTTTAGAACACGGTTTCCAATTCCAACAAATAAAAGTTCCTGCAGAATAGTTATTGATGACCAGAAGTATGAGCTTGACATATAACACTGCAGACATTCCATCATAGCAGAATATTCAATAGTAGATGCAACTGTCCCAGCTAAATAGACCATGAAGAATAAAACGACAGAGTATATTTATTCAAATAAAGCTATTTAACAAAGCATCCATGAGATAGCACTAAAACAAATGATAGCTTTTACTTGTTTGTGAGAATGCCAACAGATTCGTGGATGATAGGATTCTCCATCTCCTACAATCTGAACAGCAACTATGATTTTTCCTGTTATCTGTGGCTTATTTTCCTCATCAGGCCCCTCATCAATCTTCCATACAAAAACCCTTCCGTCAACACTTGCACTGCAAAATGTAGAATAAGTGAGCTGCCAGGAAACTGCAGAGGAAAGATAACAGGGAAAGAAAACAGGAGAAACAGGTAGAAGACAAGTTGAAGATTACCTTGCCAGAAAGTGGACATCTTCAGCAAAGAAAGCCATGTCTGTAACCCTCTGCAGAAAATGCAAATCCAGTCAGTTGGAAGTGCTAATAATAAAGACCTTCACGTATGCAGTTCTGCAGATTGTCTCTCTAACTAGTGTATAAGGGGAAAAAAGCATATAAGATGTGAAATGTAATACTTATTGACTTAAGAATATCTTATCCATGAATTTAGTTGTCACTCCAGGTAAATGAGATGATAGAAGAAGCAATAACTTCTTCCATTACAAGCAAAAAAGGAAGTAGCAACTGCAGCATGTCAAATTAATTAAAAATATGTAATCACTTAAAAAAACAAGTTAAACATATCAGCAAACTTGGAATATCTACCTATCAAACAGTTCTATAATAATACATAAGATTTAATAGCAGCTGAAGTGTAAAGAAAAGATTTATGCGCAAAGGCAGTGTTACATAATGAGATTGCATTTTTCTTCAAATTAAGTACAAAAAAATGAAGAATAGAGATAATTATGAAAACTGTTCATTATTGGGAAAATTCTATGCATATATTTCCACAAGCATCTTAGACATATCACCATGTGGAATTTAAGCTGCTGAACACTTGAAAACTTGGTCCCAAAAAATATGCATTAACCAATAAAAAAAATCTGGCGCCAAACAACTAAGCACAATATAGCTCTTTTAATTGTCTAATGATATTCATCGAGAAAAAGAAAAGAAACACATACACACACAACATAATAACTACTGCATGAACACAGTTACAGTAAGAACAAGTTTGTAATACTTATTATTTTCCACAAACAAAAGCCTCAAAGCTCTCTTACAGTTGTGTCATCTCCAAGAATAGTTTCAATGCCTATCATGGTCTGTCCTGTACTCTCTCTCTCCCTCCCCCCGCCCCCCCCTCTTGATAACAAAGTTTAGATCTCCTGCCTGCTACACAGAGTGCTTTACAAGCTGCCCAAATACACCAAAGTATAACAACTGACAAATATCAGCAGGATAATGAGTAAATGATTTTTTCCACACGTGATAATTATCTAAACCCCTGGCACAGTTTGCCACAAAACCAGCCAGCCTCTTTTTTTTTTTTGTCCATACTCTCACTACCTAAATTATATTCCAATTAACATGTGGCCATGATAACTATAAATCACTTAACCGTAGCTAAATCAATAATCATAAGCACAGCCATCAGGCTTCATCCCAACTATTTGTGGACAATTTTATTATTTTTCATTCACCAAAGAATCCTACTCCTGCAAACGCCCAGACTCCTCATATAGCATGCTCTAAAAAAGGAACGTTTCAAATTTCAATCAAAATTCCCTTAGCTTCATATCATGCACAAGACAATGATAATATCATCTGACCGTTCTCTCCGCTGCCATAAAATACAATGTGAGACTGACACCCCCAATTATGCTAAGTCGAATGCATGAACAGCCATTTCCATGGTATTTCATATCATCGCTCCAACAAATCCATCAGGTGCTATTGGAATTCTTTCATCTCCAAGTTTCAATTGTTACAGCTAAGATACAGTCTTTCGATTAGTAATCAATATATGATATTAATTACACTGTTATTATAATTTCCAATTTACTCACTTTATAGCGTAAACATAGAGTTCAATGGACTTCTACTATAATTTGACATGGTCATAAGCTCGATTATTTCTCTGAACTCACAAAATCGGGATGGTGTCAAGCACACCAACATATAAATAGTAAATAACATCAGTTTAAAACACTGGCAAATCAACTAGCACCATGGACTTTCCTCTAAGAAACCCTGAAAAAGAACTAGCACCATTATAAACTTAAAGATTGAAGAGTTTTCAAAAAATCCAAAAACCTCCTAAACAGGAAACTTCAAAAGCCAGTTTGATCCGTGTCAGCTCCAAATTTCACCCTCCTCGCAAGATTTTAATTTGGCCTTCCTATCACATACCCAAGTCATGTCAATTGCACTACCATCTAAATCAGATAAGATGAAGAGATCCTAAACACTTACAGATCAAATCGACCCATGAATTATTATGAGAAGGCTAGCAAAACATCAGAAACTTCACAGATATCAAACCTGAGTATGCCCCCGGAGCAGCGATCTCAGTGCTGTGTTGATGTTAAGCACGCGGATCGCACCAAGCTTGAGCCCATAGCAGATGTACGTCCGGTTGACCGCGATCTGGCGACCCAAAACAAGCCCCGGATCCGACGTGTACTTGGTGATCGGAGTGACCTCGAGCTGCGGCGGCTGGGACTCCCCCGGCAACCGAGAGTCCACGTCGTACACCGCCCGGTCCCCGCCCACCAGGTGCCTTCCCCGCGGCATTTTGCTGCTCGGCAACCTCGCCGGCGCCGGTTGGCCGATGGGCGCCAGGGTCGCCGGAGGCGCGGAGGGGATGGCATGGAGTATCGGGGGGTTCGCCGGAGCGGAGAACTCAGACGGTATGGAGGATGGGGGAGGCATCGAGACTGTGGATTCGAGGTGGGAGGGAGCGGTGTTGCCCAGAAGCGCCATTAGGCGAGCGCCGTGATTGGGGCCGGGGCTAGGGTTAGGGTTAAGATTAGGGTTCGGATTGGGGCTGGGGAGGGGGGGAGGGGCAGCGGGGTAGGAGACGGTGGGGCGGTGGAGGGGGTCGTGGGATAGTGGAGGAAAGGGTGATGATGGAAGGGCGGGGTGGTAGGGGGGTAGGAGAAGGCGCCAGGGGACGGCGAGGAGTACGCGGGCGGTGGAACGGCGCCGTAGGAGGAGGGCGGGGGGACGGTGGGAGGGGCGCTAGGGTTAGGGTTAGGGCTGGGGTTTGGGGGCTTGAAGAGCTTGTGAAGCTCGAAGGGGCCGGAGGGGTTGGGGCTTCCGGCGGGGGAGGCCATCGGCGGCGGCGGTGGCTCCGATAGCAGCGGAGGAAGGCGATGGAGAGTAGGGTTTTGCTGTGGTTCAGGCTATCGTGCGCCCGGCTGCGGTGGGCGTAGGTTAAGAGATCTGGGAACCGAGTGGAAGGGAAGAGAGAAATGGAGAGGACGAGAGTTTTGAAGGGAAAAAAATGAGGGCAAATTAATAATTTACATATTAATTTATTTTGGATTTGGGAAACAATTACTAATTTACTATTTGTAAGTGAGGAGTAAAATAATTAATGGTGCTGAGTTGCATTTAACCCGCGGCGGAGTTATGCGTGGGATTTTGTTTCTTAAATTGTTGCTGGGGAAGATCACAACTGGTTTTAGGGAGATCTCGATAGGGTTTTGGTATTCATTTTTTATATTATTCTTTTCTCCGATTTGGAATGGTTTGAGGTGTTTGTGTTTAGGTATTCGGATGGACCAATATTTCCTGTGCAGGGAAAGATTTGGTTTACGCAAAGGGTTAACTGGATACTGTTTTTGTTTGCTGCTGAGTTTCGAAAAGATATCCTTTATTTGTAGGGAGGCTTGTGAATTGGTTAATCAATTTTTGGATTTCATATGAAAAGGACTTGAAAGGGTTGGTATAAGACGATGACCTCATGCATCATGAGAGATGACAACTTAATGGGTGGATACTTAGATCCTGCCACAATTGCACACAGTTATGATAACCCCATTTTTTTAGGCTAAACAACTAGTCAAATGGTAGCTTCCTGGAAAATTAAAAAAAATCAATGACGCCATAAGAGAAGGTTCTCGTAGGGGACATGGAGTTTCATTTAGTGCTTAGAAAAAAGAATCATCCATTTATCCTTCTTAGAGAAATATAATTCTTTTTGTTAAAATAAGAGAAGAAGGAAAAGATCTCTATAATTCTAATTGATGTAAAAATTACTTGTTTATAATAGCATGCATAGGGGATATATATAAGCCTAACTAAAACAGTCTTTAACATGATAATAAGCCTATAATAGGCTTTAAAAATAATAACAAGTCTATTCATATTACAAGTTGATTATATTAACACCCCTCAAACTCAATATGATATGGCAAAAGCTAGCTTGGACTTTGGAAATTAAGTCTCAAAAAGTCTTAGTGAAGCAATCTGATTAATGGAGAAAATAGAGCGAAGTTATACAATACGATAGTAAATATATTAGTGAATGAAATGACAATCAGTTCTAATACATTTAATACACTCATGAAAAATATTATTATGAGCAATCTAAATAGGACTTTGATTACTATAATAATGAGCAGTTGTACCATGATAAGTAACTCTTATATCCTCTAGTAATTATTTGAGTTAAAGAAATTCATCAATAGCATCCGCAACAATCTTATATTCAGCCTTAATACTGGACCTAGATATAATAGTATGTTTCTTACTACACTAAAGATAAGTGAGTCGACCAGAAGAAAATAATAACTTATAGTAAAGTATTAGTGTAAAAGTACTCATGTGCAAGAAAGAATTGACAAGAAACTACAAGCCATGAAATAAAGTACCTTGACATAGCACAGAATGTGCAAAAGAACAGCATATTCAATGGATTGAGAAGCTGACATAAACTGACTAACAATACGAACAACATAAAATATATAAGAATAAGTAACCATAAGATATACAAGATTACCAACTAACTGTCTATATAAATAGCATCAGAAAGAGAAGATCGTTTAGTGAGTATTAATTTGGCATGAGTCTCAAGAGGTGCAATAGTAATCTTGCTTACTGTTAATCTAGCACTAGAAATGAGATCCAATGCGGATTAGTTCTCTTGTGATTGTAGATTGTAGACTGATGGTTGATTCTATTGGGCTAGAGCAACACTAGCTGAAGGTACAATAATTCTGTATTCAAATTACTATTTTATATATTCAGTGGTATCAGAGCTATCTCTATACTATTTTGTTCGATCCATTGATCTTATTATATACCATGTTTATATTTATTTTTGGCATATTAAAGATTATTTATAAATAAAATGAAGAAGAAAAAGACCTCCGATTTTTTTTCTGACATCCGATAGGATGGTATTGATGGCGAATCCTGAAGCATCGATGTTGGATGTGGATCTGACTAGCCATCCTGGTCAGTCCTGTGATCAAAGTCATGGAGATCTGGATTCATTCCCATATTCCATAAAAAAAAATTGCCTTATTTATTTTAAAGCCTATGATTTATTTTAAGGCTTAAATTATTACAAATAAATAAATAAATATTAAAATTAGAGGGAGAAGAACATGGATGACGACACTCATGGTTTTCCATCATCGTGCCCTCCCTCATCCATTCATGATGGCCAGACTTCGATCGACCTCCGATAACTATCACATCGAGCTGCCATGCTGGTTCCTAGTGTTTGATGACCGCCATTTAACCATCAAGAACATAAAAATAAAAAATAAGGAAAGAAAGAAATGTCGTTAGATCTTGTTCACCAATAGTTATCCTCTTGATTACCGGCCATTATGGGCCAAAGGCCTTGGAGAGACGGCAGCTGTCCACTAATCTTGCTTTTTTGATGACTAGATTTTTAAGAGGAGGCCCCATTTGAAACCCCCAGCAATCTCCCATCCATTGGCTGATTGCCGATATACCTGTTGAAAAACCAATGGACAACATCAGAGAGAGGGCAGTGGTCCATTGATCTAGACTTTTTCGATGGCCACCGATTGGAATTTGGAGGGGAGGAGTACCAATTTTTGGCTCCTTGTTCTCTGTTGATCCACCATCAAAACATCGAATGACCGGCCTATCGCTAGCATGCCAGCGATCGAGAGAAGATTGCCGGAGGTTGGGAAGGGCCAATGACCCACTAGTGGAGGTTAATCAAGGCATTGATTGGTGGCCATGGAGGCTTGGGTGGTGATCGGGGAAGGAAAACGAGATGGAAGAAAGGTAATATTTGGATTTTGGATCTTCGGATTTCAAGTTTTAACCCGTAAACTTGAATCCATTTATTAATTAGCCCATTCGGTAGTTGACTGAACCAAACCATATTGAGTCGATTTAATTTGGTTTATGGGATTTTTGCAATTTAGCCTTTGATAAAGTATTTATTTTATAAAGTTCCTTCGACAAATTGCACTTTATCCCCTATAATAAGTTTTATTACACAAAGATCCCTATATTATTGTTAAGTTCTCGAAATAAACTTTATTACATAAGGATCCTCTAAGAATTATGATAAGGTCCTTGTCATAAGGTTTTATTATATAAAAGTGTAAATTTGTAGATTATATGATTAATTTATGTGCTATTGAATTTGTTTTTATGCAAATAAAGAATTATAAATCTATTATCATATTCTTGATGACGTGTTCAATGCCATATTAAAGTTAGTAAATTTATTATGTTCAGGATTAGCCACAGTAAACACCACATAAAAACTATCAAATAAAGTATGATGGCATTCGAATAAAATTATAATTAAGTCATAGAAATAATTAACTTATCCACAAGAAGTGGTTATTTTTATGATTTAGTTGAAATAAGATGATAATTTAGGTGTTAAGGATAGAATTTTTTCTAGGCCCATAGGTATGAAAATTTAGTATTTTTCAATACCTATGTTGCCAGTCATATTAATAAAGTTTTAGTGCATTCTATGCATGATGGACCTCTGCCTATAGGAAGGTTGAAATTTATTACTGAAATAATATTGATTATTTCATATTATAGTTTAATTAATGTCATTATTTGATGATAAAGTAAGCATGTGTTATTTACAATATTAATTCTCATAATTATTGATAGTAGCATAGAAAAATTTCTTTCTTAATGGATTGACTTTCTTGGAATAAAAAGAAAAAATAGTGCCCACATTAAGGTTTGCTAATCAAGTGGATGAACTTTTACGACTTATGAATAAAAGTACACCAAAACAGAAGAGCTTTTTAAGAAATATAAATCTTTTAATAGATTCGATCTATTTTATAAGAAATTTAATTTAACATGGCATATTAGAAGATCCTTTCCTTCATATCACAAGTTACATATTTTTTTGTATATAATAGAGCAAAAATCAATAAGCTCTAACAAGACAAAGGATGACATTCGTGAGCACACTATGGAGATAAGGGATATCGCAATATGGTTAATCTGATATTAAAATTTCTATATCATAATTCTTTTTGATCCATTTTATGCTCACTTCTTTTTCATCAGGTCGATCTTTTTAAAATTTTCTATAGTATACATAATGAGAATTGGATAGTTGAGATTGAGAAAAGAAAAAGCAAAGAGTGAACTTTGCTTCACATCAAAATAGTGAAAATGTAGGTATAGAAGACGGCGTATCCAAGGCAAAAAGGAAAAACATTTGCTATAGTATTAAGTGAAGCTATTAATAAGATTGTCAAATACTTCTTCTACAAAAGAAAGAGATGCCTAAAAAAAAACTTCATCAAGTTTGAAAAGTAGCTACAAAAGAAAATACCCTTTACTCTTGTGTGTTTTGAATGCAATGTATAGTAAATATTTCTAATTCTACCTGGTACATTGACTCTAATATATTTGTGCATATTGCCAACAACTTTATAGGGCTTTCTATTAAGAAAGGTCTTTGACTGAAAGTGAACGATCTATTTTCATTGAAAATTAAGCATGATCACTTATTAAGATAATTGGATACTACAGGATAGTCTTACATTCTAAAGTATATTTTTATATTAAAAAACTCTTTTAAGTTATAGTATCGAAGAGTGGGGCATATCTCTAAAAAAGAATCATAAGGCTAATGAAGGATAGGATCTTATAATCATTAAACTTCACTAATTTTATGATCATGCATTGAGTGCATAAAGAAAAAATAGATATGCACATTTAAGAAGGGTGTCAGGATGAGTAATGAAACTTTGAAAATCTTTCACACTGATTTATGCAAATCTTTTTTTTATATCTAATATGCAAAAAATATTTTGTCATACTCATTGATGATTATTCACAGTATATATCTATACCTTCTATTTGATTAGGCTGATTTCTTTAAACTCTTTAAGAAGTTTGAAGCAGAGATAGAAAGATAATCAAGAAATATGATTAAAGTAGTCAGATCTTATAGAGATGGTGAGTACTATGGTAGATATACTAAGATAGGATAAAGACTAGGACCGTTAGTAAAATTTTTAAAGATACAAAACATTGTACTCTAGTACATAATATCAAAGCATACTAGATCAAAATGGTATAGCTGGAAGAAGGAATATGATGCTTAAAGAAATGGTTCAGACTATGATAAGTTATTCTACTCTATCTATTTACTTATAGGATGAGACTATAAAGATAACTATACATATCCTAAATAAGGTCCTTACTATGGCAGTTCAAAATATTTCTCATGAGTTATGGGCTGGTAAAAAATTTAGTATAGAATTTGTGCATATATGAGATTCTTTAATTGAAGCCAAGGTATATAACCCATAAGAAAAGGCATTGATTTCAGAACAACCAGTGATTTTTTTTCATTAGTTATTCAAAGAAATCAAAAGTATATAAATTCTATTATCCATCTCATACATCATAGATAGTAGAAACTAATAAAACTAGATTTATAGAGGATGGCATATTTAGTGAGAGCGGAGAACCTTGAGATATTATCTTTGAGAAAATCTGAACCTGTAAAGCGATGATCCCAATTATTATTCCTTGAGATAACATTCAAGAGGGATTACCACTTCATTAAGTTCCACTTCATAAGTTTTTTATTGCCACAGAGTAACTATTTAACTACCGCCACAAGCAGATCAAGGGACAACTCTCTGAAGATCTATTAAAATAAGAAAATCTGCTATACATCTTGATTATGTAGTGTATTTGATTGATATGGATGAAAAAGTTGATGACCTTGAGATGTTCTTATAAGCCATGAAAGATGAAAACTCCTTATAATGGTTAGATGCCATAAAAGAAAAGCTGGGCTCTATGGATTATAACCATGTCTAAAAATAAGTTTACCTACCTGAGGGGTGCGACCAATAGGTTGAAAAAGAGTCTATATAATCAAAAGAAATCCCAATAAAAAGGTTGAACAATATTGAGTCAGACTTGTGGCAAAGAGGTTTACATAAAAGAAAGGCTTTGACTATTCTTCTTTTAAGAATATCATGGCCTAGTAGCTTATTTTTTACTTAGACCTATATCAGAAGGATGTGAGAATGGCATTCCTCAATGATGATCTAGAAAAAGAAGTTTATATAATATAATTCGAGAATTTTTGTGGTCAGTAGATCAGAGTACATGGTTTGCAGATTAGAGAAATATAGTTATAGATTATAAACAAGCTTCCCCACCATGGTATCTTGATTTTAATGGAATAATCACATTCTTTAGGTTTAAAGAAAAAATTCTATTGATTAATGTATATATATCTAAAGGTCACGGGGAGTAAGTTCATAATTTTGATATTATCTTGATAATATTCTACTTGCCCATAGTGATTTTGGTCTAATTAAAGAAACTAAACAGTTTCTATGTCTAAATTTTGAGATGAAAGATATAAGTAAAGCCGTTTATGCTATCGGTATTAAGATTTATGAAGATAGATTCTTAAAGCTACTTGGATTATCTTGAAGGACTTACATCTCTAAAGTACTAAATTTGGGGTGAAAAAATATTCTTCTGGATGTGCTCATATTGTGAAGAGTGATGAATTTAATAAAGCTCAATATCTAAGAATTAAGAGAAAGAAAAAAAAATAAGGTTCATAATCTATCCATCTAATGTTGAAGGTCTATGTCCATGTTTGTATGCATCCAGACATTACTTTTGCTGTATTGATGTTTGGACATTATTAACATGATCCAGGAATAGAGCATAGAAAAGCTACAAAGAAAGTCATACATTATCTATAATGTATCAAAGCTTATATGCTCATATCTAAATGATTTGATTATTATAAAGTAATAGACTATTAGAATTCGGACTTTGCTGAATGTACTGATAGTATAGAAAGTTTATTATTGAAATATCTTTCTACTTACAGTAGGTGCTATGTCATGAATGAGTATAAAATAATATCTTGTTCATCATATCTAATATGAAAGTAGACTACGTAGCCTATATGAGACTTTCTTGTAAGCTATATGATTGTAAAATTTTATCACAGAACTTAAAGTTATTGCTCTATTAGCAAATCAATAAAGATATACTATGATAATATTTCTATAGTATGATTCTCCTATAGTATGAAGAGTGTAAGCACCAACAGGTATATTGGTGTTAAGTACTTAACTCTTTGAAATAGAATAAAGAATATAGTATTTATAGCACATAAACTACAATAAAATAGGATTTTAGTGACCAAAAAATTAGTAGCTAAATACTAAAAATTGGTTGCTAATAATTTTTATGATCGATTTCATGATAAAATATTTTTTCGATTGCAAAAACACTAGTTGCAAATATTTTGCCATCGATTTTTTTGGTCATAAAATTTAGCAACTAATTTAGTGATTGAAAATAACAAAAAAATCATTAAAATTTTATAATTGATTTAGCAACCAAAAATTTTTAAAAATTTATTTAATATTTTGTAATCGATTTTGCAACCAAAAAATTAGTTGCTATTTTCTAGAAAAATTTTTTGATTAAAAGATATATAATTTGGAGTTTGATTTTTCCATTGATTATTTTTTAAAAAATAATAATTTAAATATTGATTGCAAAATTGATCATAATTATGTTTAAAATATTTTAATTTTTAAAATTGATCGCTAAATTTATTAAAAAAATATTAAATAAAAAATTGGAGTGAAAATTGATCTCAAAATTGATCATTAATTTTTCAAAAATATTTTATGTTAAAAAACTTGATTACAAACATGATCACAAATCTTTTATTTTTTTTAATTTTCAAAATTGGTTGCTAAATTAATTAAAAAATATTAAATAAAAAATCAAAGTGAAAATAGGTCTCAAAATTGATTGCAAAGTTTATTATTTATATTAAAGAAACCAATTACAAAATTAATCATTTTTTTTTAATTTTTAAAATTGGTTAAAATATCGATCGCTAAATTTATTAAAAAAATATTAAATTAAAAATTTGAGTGAAAATCGATCACTAAATTTTTAAAAATATTTTATGTATAAATATCGATCATAAAATTGATTGTAAATCTTTTTTAAAAAATTTTTATTTTTGATATCGATTGTAAAATTGATCATTAAATTTACTAAAAATTAACAAGTAAAAATTGATCTATAAATAGATTGAAAAATCAATCATAATTTTTTTATAAATATTTTTAAAATAAATATCAATTGCAAAATTGATCATAAAATATATTTATAATTTTTTAATTTAAATATTGATTACAAAATCGATCACTAAATTTAAATATAAAAAAATAATTAAATTTTTTTTGATATAAAATAGCTCAAAGAGGAGCATCCGCCAATCCAAACAATATAGCAAGCGAAATACATATCCAACAACATTAATTTCAACAGTATGAATTCCAACAACATAAGATAATGCAGTGATATATACCCAGCATGATGAATTTTAAGTTGAAATATAACGAAATCAAGCAATATCAATTAAACATCCACGATACAAAATTAAACAACATGTCTTAAACAACAAAGTACCATAACAATAAGAAAAAGGGCCATAGTAATTTATAAAGTTATTTTCTTTAATTTTCATTAAGTTGAGATCATCATCATCAGATAAAATAAATAAGCAATCATAAGAATATAGCAAGCAAAATCCATCGACAATTATCAATTTTAACCCATCATAAAAAAAAAAAGATAAAAATGATATAGCATACTTTGTGCCAAATATTCATTTATTTAGCATATCTCGTGCCAAATATATCACAAAAAACTCCTCTGCTGTTGGCTAAAAGCAAAATCGATCGACATCCATCAGATTTAATACATCATATAAGAATAAGAAAAAGAGGCCATAGTATATCTACGGAGCCATTTCCTTCAATATCTATTAAGTTTGGTTTATTATCAAGAAAACAAGAAGGCAATCAAAAAAAAAAAAAAACAAACAAAATCGGTCGGCATCCATCAAGTTTAATACATCATGTGGGAATAAGAAAAGAGACCATGGCATACTTCATGCCAAATGTATTAGTTGTTTAGCATACCTCGTGCCATGGCACACTATCTATAGTTTTTGCATATACAAATACAAGATAATTACTAACTAATTATTTTATTATTTAAAATAATTTATATAATAAATTTTATCTATTATCGACTAATAGGTAAAGTTAGGTCCTATTCCATTCAGGAATTGTATTAATTTTATAAAAAATTTCACCAGGATTTTTTCTTAATTTTTTCCATACGGCTGAAGATCTGTGAGAAGAATTAAAGAAAAATGCTATCCAAATTGTTTTCCAAATCCTCAATATATCGTTTGATTACTGTAATTATCTATAGAATTAATTATAATTTCAAACTATTCAAAGTGGACAATCAATTGATTAATATACATAATTCTCCTATCCGTATAAAAATATATAATATATAAATATATGGATACCATAGAATATGTGCATTAATCAAAAGAAGGGTCTATAGTTCTATGCAATGCAAATTTTATAAAAATAAATACCTAATTAATTAGTTAAATTAACAAGTAATTATAAAATATAAATTTATCAATAATAGTAGTTCATATGCATTAAAACTTCACCGGAGGATTTGGCTAATCCTAGCTAAAACATTAAATCATAATCAATCTTTATTCAATGAATTCATTAATATTTAAATAATATTAAAAGGGGATTGCTAACTAGGTGATTGGTTCGATAAACAATTTTGGTACCAAAGCAGCTTAGAGTCTCCGATCAACCATGAGACCTATCCACAAGTGTGGATATGGAAGCGGTTGTAGGATGGATGGTCTTTTAGATTCAGAATTTTCGTTTCTTCTTGCTTAAGAACTCCAGGCCTATACATCTAAGGGATGGTCACACCCACAACCATGGTAATATTTGTCCCCTCTCTCATGTCCATTACATGCCAAACTGGAGAAACAATTAAAATGCGACAAATTAATGGCTGCACTCAAGCCTCAATGTATGCTCCTGTTCCCAACTGAAGAGACACAATTAAACAAATTGCTTTAAGATGTATTTCCCCAAGGAACAGACAAAAAGATGTCCATCGAGATGTACAGATGTGATCATATGAGAGAGGCATATAGTGCATCTGGCAGCATGATAATGGTAGGCCAACATTTTCTTTAGACAGATATCCATAGGTAAATATTCTTTCATTTCCTAGTTACATCATTAAATTTCAAAGAAATTCATAACACCATGAAAAATTGCAGGACAAGATAAAGGATACAAATCAGTCTTTTCAACAAAACCACCCAATACCATAAGAGAGAATATATCAATACAGCATATCATATCAAAATATGAAAGGTGCCAAGATATATTATTAGACATATTTCAATCTTTTCTAGTAGGGTACCTGAAGATATATAATAAAATATAATTAACCACAAGCACCAAAGAGCTATAAAGTACTAAAATAATTCACATACATTCTCCATCTCATCAAAAGAACAGTCTAAAACATTTTCTTCCTTTCTCTTTGAAATTATCTCTATTTAATATATTTCACATGCTAGTTGGCAAATAAGCACAATAATTCAAACTTTCAAAGTGAATTTGGTGGTAGAATTATTGATATACATAAACTACACAAGACGGTAAGACATCATTAGCTCCGAGATATAATTTATTGACAAAGCTACCAAAAAAACAAGAAGCATGGTTAATATTAATAACTAACCTTGAAATGTGGGGAAAAGCTCCGTATCAGCTTTACTCTCAAGCACAATCCTATAACTATGGCTAAACTATAGTATTGAATAGTTGGAGTGAAGGTTATCCTATAAATATGAAAAATATCAGCATAATATATCGAAGTGACTTGACATTACTCTTATAAATTACCAACAAAATCTGATTGTGGATGAAAACATGGTGACATAATATAAAGTGATATAAAATATAATAAAATAGATTAAAGATGGCGAGCACGTCGTGGAGGAGGGTAATGGGCTGGGAGAGGAGAGCGCTCGGAGGAGCTTGGGATGGACCGATGGAGGGAGGGGGGACGTGTTGCAGATCGGGAGCCAAGTGGGGGCCAAGAGCCACCATGTTGGGGGAGACCGAGGACGGGAGGAGGGCTTTGGCAAGGGGAGGGAGGGCTCCAACGGGTCGAAGGGGGACGCATGGGGGAGGGAAATGTGTGTAGAAGCCCGAGATGGAGGAAGAGAGGAGAGGGAGGGCTCCAATAAGTCGGAGGGGGGATGTGTGGGGGAGGGGCTGGAGTGCGCAAAGAAGCTCATGATGGAGAAAGGGAGGGAAGGAGGGCTCCAATAATGATGGAACGGAGGAAGGGAGACATCTGTGGATGCTCTATGGGGAGAAAAGGGATCCACCTACCCGGCCGCCCATGATATCTATGGACGCTTTGCACGAGGTCCAGATGGGACGGCGGCGTGGTTTAAATTTCAAAATAATAGGTAAAGAGGTCCCAAAAAAATATAAATAATTTAAAAATAATTTAAAAACTTTGCAACCAAAAAATGATTGCTAATTTATAATCAAAATAAAAATTAATAACTTAAAAAAATTATGACCAATTTTTTTATTGCAAAATTTTAAAAAAAATTGCAACCAAAAATTTTGGAAAATTAAAAAATAATTATAAACTTTGCCACAAAATTTTTGGTTGTAAAATTTTAAAATTTTTATGACCAAAAAAAGATAACTAATTTATCATCGAAATAAAAATTAATAACTTAAAAAATTTGATCGATTTTTAGATTACAAAACATTAAAAAGATTTACAATCAAAAATTTGATTGCAAAAAAAATTAAAAAATTAAAAAAATAATTTAAAAACTTTACGATCGAATTTTTGGTTGCAAAATTTAAAAAAATTTTATGGTAAAAAAAAGGTCACTAAATTACCATCAAAATTAAAAATAATAACTTAAAAAATTTATGATCTATTTTTTGATTGTAAAATTTTAAAAAGATTTGCAATCAAAAATTTGGTTGCAAAAAAATTTAAAAAATTTTTAAAATAATTTAAAAACTTTATGATCGAATTTTTAGTTGTAAAATTTAAAAAATTTTGTGACTGAAAAAATGGTTGCTAATTTACCATCAAAATAAAAATTAATAACTTAAAAAAATTATGACCAATTTTGTTAGTTACAAATATATAAAAAAAAATTATTCTTTATATTCTTTTTTATATTGAATAAATTGATCATAAAATCGATCGCAAAGTTGTAGGGTGCCTGTTGATGGGGGAATCTTGCAACTGATTTTGCAACCAATTTTGTATCGATCGCTATATTGGTATTTTTTTAAAAATTGATCACAAAAATGATCAAAATAAATCTATTGTAAAATTAATCATAAAATTACTATTTTCTTATAGTGATATTAAAAAAAAAAGCTAATAATTATAAATCCACCGACTAAAGAACTTATTTACGAGATTTTAAGAAATTAGATGTATCATATGAGATATAGTTTATTTTATGTATTGGACATTATATATAAAGTCATCATATTAGATTTTATAATAAAGTTGAATTTTTTTCGCCGATCAGCTGTTTATAGCATATGATATAAAGATGACCAAAAGAATAGGCATAAAGTTTCGTCTATTCACATAGTAAAATTCCACATAAAGAACTTGGTTATGATGTATCATTAATATTATAATATATAGAGAGTCGTGTATTGATTGATAATGTACTTGCCAATATGATTCGTACTAATAATTATTTTATAATTAAATATATAGTATATATATATTCTATGGAGGAATTAATTTTTTTAAAAGTGACAATATTAGTTTTCAATTATTAGATCCTAATAAGATTTTTACTAAAATTTTTTGAAATACTTTAAGTAATTAAAATAAAGATACTTGTGTTAAGTTGGGCCAAATGGGAGAATGTCGTAATTTCTTTGATTATATCCATCCGAATGCAACATACACTAACATGCATTAGAATTTATTTTACATATTTTAATTGATATGGACTTTGGCTAAAAATAGATAAAACCCTGATAAAACGATAGGCATATATTTAATAGTTTGATAAAGTTGAGATCTACACAACCACCGTAAATAACGTCGATTTTTCAGCTTTAGCAACTAATTTAGATACTGCTTCTAATGAGTGAGGCATGTTATAAAAAAACATCTCCAACTCATCTGAAAGCTTGTGAGATCTTTTTATTAGGAATACTTGGATATCGAAGAGCACATTCGGGATTGATTCGCTTCTAGTTATAGATTGCAGGCTGATGGTTGATTCTATTAGACTTAAACAACAATGACCGGAGATATGATAATTTTTACATTCATATTAATATTTTATTCATTTATTTATCACGGGATTCTTCTTACTAATCCCAAGAAGGTCCGTCAGCTTGGCATGGTGAGTTAGTTTCATGAGTTGCGTTCTTTTATGATACGCTAGTTTGAAGGTGGCCCTCATGCGCACCCAGTCAACCACTCGATGAATGGAATGCTTGGCAGCTTGAAAGAGATGTCCGTGATTCTCTCCCTCTCGTTGGGTGTTGACATGAATGGACTAATCATAAAAACACGGGATGAGCGCCGCCCCATGAATGCGAAGAATTTTCAATAGGGCTACGACTACTGTTGAGCTGATGGACTAATCCACGTCCTTTTCTTTTTTATCTGTCTCTATGCATATTATTTCGCCATTGGATTAGTCCCATTTGTCCAAGAGTGCCTTATTCTCAAAGGCATTATTACCTCATCCTCATCATCAACAACTCATTTACAAGGACATCAGATTCATCCTGCTTCCCGGATCTGTGCTTAATTCTTAAAGTAAGGAATTGACTAAGCCCATACAAGTGAAAAAATTACATGAAACCTATATATCAAGATGTTTTGAGCGTGACAAAACAGCAGCTCGCATGATTTTGCCAGCAAGAACACGGGTGAATGCGGTCAAAACTGAATCACTTGCTTGAGTCCAAGGGGTTCGCTTCTTCTTGATTGCTAATTAAATTGGCCAATGGAACCTTGGCAAGAGCTTGTATTCAGCTACAGCATCAGAGTAAACCACCATGTTTTGAAGCAATTATTTTTTTCTTTTTTCTGATTTTTAATTTAGGCGATCAGGCAACGATGATATATAATTTTGTTGTGAGCAGTGAGTTATTGCTCTCTCTCTCTCTCTCTCTCGGAGGTAATTTGAAGGCCGACCGAAGAACACAAACATGCAGCCATTTCGTTCTTCACCATCCCAAGAAACATCAAAAAAACAAATTAAGAACTGTTGTAGCTGTGGAGCAAAAGAATCAACTCATACAAAATTGTCAGACCTTAGTCATCAGCTTGCCACAGGTTTCAAGCGTGGTGGGAACCTGGACCTTTGAGATTCACCTGAATTATCTGTCAAGAACTAACTTTCAAGGATGATATGGTCTTGTCTGGTCTCAGCCTGGCAGGAGGGCCTCTTTAACAGCCCTGCCTTAACTTTGTCTTCATGGAAATTAAAGACTTTGATTTTAATCACTGCCATCTTATGAAGTGATGATGACTAGATGTAGAAAAATTATGATCATGAAGCCTTACATATGAATAACACATGCATAGCGCGATATGTCTTAGAATCAATCACACCGAACATGGTAGACCGACCAATTAAAGCTTGCCATAAAGCCTCCGTTCTATCAAATTAACACCACCATATGGCCAACGCAAAGGTACGCAGAGATGCCTAGATCTTTCCATTTGATCGTATCTTAGTCACAATGGCAAATGATTTCTATAACCATAAGAGGAGATGCATGAAATGTGAAATATGGGATAATCACCGCTTTAGGACACGTAATTGATTATCCAAAACAACCAATTCGCATATCCAAAATTTTTACAACAATAGATATTGATCCTCACTTATACAGACCACTCCCAGTGGACTCTCCAAGTAAATCTTGAGACCTAATCTTCTAATCCTAAGTGTCCTAAGTGCTTTTAAGCTCTCATCAATCTACCACTCTCACAACACTTTCGTTGTTCTCTAAGAACTTATCTAACTTATACATCAGAGGGTCTTCACAAATACCCTCCAACAAAAGGACTTCTCCATCTGTGTTATTTTAGGTCAGTTTCGAAGAGAAGATTTGGGCATAGTTTTCTTCCCTCCAACTCAATGTTTCAACAGCCTTTTTTTAGATTTGGTTACCATGCGACTTTCTTGGAGGCACATTATGATCTTCAGCTAATTTCTCCGGTCCAATCAATGCTTTATCGAGCTCTCCAATGGATCAACCAGCCCGACGACCTGCCCGGCGACACCCAACGGCAACATGATGATATAGCGATCCTAAATATTGCACACGGCTGAGAACCCAATTTGCGCATGACAATGCAAGTGGCATGTGCTTTAAATGCCAATTACATATCTAGCTAAACTCTGCTTACGTGTCACAAACTACATCAATCAGGTATAAAACATAGTTAATACTCTTTAGCTATTTAATACGATTAATTTTAAATATTATGGGTTTGCCATTCTATTCTCTTGTTTAGCAAGCCAAACTTGGCTTTTGGCTTGGTGCCACAACTGATGATGTAACTGGCATGTGGCGTTCGTTATAAATCGAAACCTTCTCAAAATTGTTAATCTGCAACCGAACTTAACTCACCCCAAATCTGAAACAAATCCAACAAAACCACTAATCTCAGACGCGGTTTACTTGCAAGACCATCATGTACGGTAAAAAAAAAGAAAAGGAAAAAATCCTACAAAACTAATATAAATTTTAAAACCAGAATCCTGCGACTTGTAAGGAAGCCGGGAGCCAAACTAAGGTCATATTTAGCTGAGCTTTTAGAGTACCAGAAAGCACTTTCTAACTCTTCAAAAATATTTTTAGATGATACAGTAATATTTAATAAAAAATTAAAAAAGCTATTTTGACTTTGCCAGAAAGCTGAAAAGTTCTATTTGGAAAAAATTTCATTTTGAAACTTTCTCTAATAATACTTTCTAGTTAATGTCGGAAAGCTATTTTGATTTAAATAATTTTTTTTTAATGACTAAAATGCCCACTATCTTTTATCATATCATATTACATTATTATATAATATAATATAATATAATATAATAATAAATTAATATTATCATATATTAAAAATATATAATATAATCTATTATAGTATTATTATATTATAAACATATAATTTGATATAATAATAACTAATAATATAATAATATTGTTATATTATAATAATATAATATAATGTATTATATTATAATTTATTATTAGATTAGATTATAATCCATCATATTATCTAACATTATATATTACATCATAATTATAATATTATACTATACTATTATAATATTATGATATTATATTATATTATTATAATATAATAATATTATAATAAATTATATTATATTTATAACTTTAATATTATTATATTTTAAAGTATTATTTTATTTAATATAATAATATTAGTATTATATCATAATATTATATTATATCATATCATATGATATTATATTATTATTATTGGTGCAGAATCTGGTTGACACTAGATCGAGCTAGAGTTGAGAAAGAAGAGGTGGCCGTCGATGATCTACAAAATAAAATTCCATCCGGAGTCGGTGGTGATAGCTCTGGCAGGATTTTCTGACGATCAAGTCAGCTCGTCTGGCCAACAGAAATGGAGTGCTCAAATAAGAATTCAGTAGAGTTTTGGAAAAGAGAAGAGAGCTTAGAGAAAATATATCTGAAGGATCTTTTTTTATAAATGAAGCTTGTAGCAGACTGATAGTGATGATCGTAATCGTTCGGTAGTGAGTCGCTCGGGGCCATATGGAGTTTGTTACAAAAAGAGGTGTCCATTGCTGTGATATGGCCGTTCGTTAAGATTTAATAGTCGAAGTTCGGAGGAAGTAGGCATTGGTTGGTGAAGAGCTTTGACATACATCAATTTCAGAGAAGTTCGGACTCCTAAAAAAATATGGCTAGAGGGGATCATCCGGAAGGAATGCTAGCTAAAATCTAAAAATAATCTGCTGGAGGAATCTGACTGAAGAAAAAATTCGGAAGGAGTTCGGCTCCTGGAGGAATCCAACTGAAGGAGAAGTCTGAAAGGAGTTCGGCTCCTGAAGGAGTTCAGTCGAAGGAGAAGTCTGGAAGAAGCTTGGCTCCTGGAGGAATTCAACTAAAGGAAAAATTCGTAAGGAGTTTGGCTCCTGAAGGAACTTGACTAAAGAAAAAATTTAGAAGAAGTTTAGCTCTTGGAGAAATCCGACTGAAGAACAAATTTGAAAGAAGTTTGGCTTCTGGAGAAACTTGAATGAAGGAGAAATTCAAAAGGAGTTTGGCTCTTGGAGGAACTTGACTGAAGAAAAAATTCGGAAGGGGTTTGGCTCCTCGAGAAATTCGACTGAAGGAGAAATCTGAAAGGAGTTCGGCTTCTAGAGGAACTTAACTAAAGGAGAAATTCAAAAGAAGTTTGGCTCCTGGAGGAATTCAACTGAAGGAGAAATCCGTAAGGAGTTTGGCTCCTAGAGGAACTTGACTGAAGGAGAAATTCGGAAGGAGTTCGGCTCCTAGAGGAATCTGACTGAAGAAAAAATTTAGAAGGAGTTTGGCTCCTGGAGAAACTTGACTGAAGGAAAAATCTGAAAGAAGTTCGACTTTTGAAGAAATTCGATTGAAGAAGAAATCTAAAAGAAATTTGGCTCCTTAAGGAATCTAACTGAAGGAGAAATTCGGAAGGAGTTCGGCTCCTGAAGGAATCCAACTGAAGGAGAAAATCCAGAAGGAGTTCGGCTCCTAGAGAAACTTGATTGAAGGAGAAATTCGGAAAGGGTTCGGCTCCTCGAGGAATCCGACTGAAGAAAAAATTCGGAAGGAGTTCGGCTCCTAGAGAAACTTGATTGAAGGAGAAATTCAAAAGGAGTTCAGCTCCTGGAGGAGTTCGACTGGGGTTCGACCGTTGGAGGAAGAATTTTTGATTGAAGCTCTTTCGTGATCATCAGTTGCATTAGGCTAAGCATCAGATTAGACTTCGATGGGAGCAGGGTTTATCCCCAATAATAGTCTCTCCACTCTCGAGTTTGAAATTCGAAAAGAGTACAAAGAGGCAACTGCCGAAGTCCTTTTTTGGGCCCTACACCCATTGAGGTTGAAGCTCAGGAGAGATCTTATCTTCTGCTGAGGATGAAGGAGCTCTTATCTCCTATTGAAGTTGACGTTGAAGCTCGGGAGAGATCTTATCTCCAATCGAGATTGAGATTGAAGAAGATCTTATCTCCTATTGAATTGATGTTGAAGCTCGAGGGAGATCTTATCTTCAATCGTAGTTGAAGGAGATCTTATCTCCTGTTGACATCGACGTTGAAGCTCGAGGAAGATCTTATCTTCAGTCGAGGTTGAAGGAGATCTTTTCTTCTGTTGACGTTGATGTTGAAGCTCAGGAGAGATCTTATCTCCAACCGAGGTTAAAGGAGATCTTATCTCCTGTTGAAGTCAACGTTTGAAGCTCGGAGGAGATCTTATCTTCAGTCGAGATTGAAGAAAATCTTATTTCCTATTGACATCAACGTTGAAGCTCGAAGGAGATCTTATCTCTAGTCGAGATTGAAGGAGATCTTATCTCCTATTGAAGTTGACATTAAAGCTTGGGGAAGATCTTATCTCCAACCGAGGGTTGAGGTTTGAAGGAGATCTTATCTCCTATTAAAATTGACGTTGAAGCTTGGGAGAGATCTTATCTCCAGCCGAGATTGAAAGGAGATCTTATCTCCTGTTAACATTAATGTTGAAGCTCGGAGGAGATCTTATCTTTAGCCAAGGTTGAAGAAGATTTTATCTCCTATTGACATCGATATTGAAGCTCGAGAGAGATCTTATCTTCAGTCGAGGTTGAAGGAGATCTTATCTCCTATTGGCGTCGATGTTGAAACTCGGAGGAGATCTTATCTCCAACCAAGATTGAAGGGAATCTTATCTCCTATTGATGTTGACGTTGAAGCTCGAGAGAGATCTTATCTCCAGACGTTGAAGCTCGAAAGAGATCTTATCTCCAATCGAGGTTAAAAGAGAATCCTATTCTCCTGTTGAAGTTGATGTTGAAGCTTCGGGGAGATCTTATCTCCAACCGAGGTTGAAGAAGATCTTATCTTCTATTGATGTCGATGTTGAAGCTCGAAAGAGATCTTATCTCCAGCTGAGATTGAAAGATCTTATCTTCTGTTGATGTTGAAGCTCGGGGGAGATCTTAATCTTCAGCTAAGATTGAAGAAGATCTTATCTCCTGTTGAAGTTGATGTTGAAGCTAAGAGGAGATCTTATCTCCAGTCGAGATTGAAGGAGATCTTATCTCTTGTTGATGTTGATGTTGAAACTCGAAGGAGATCTTATCTTCGGCCAAGGTTGAAGGAGATCTTACTCCTATTGAAGTTGACGTTGAAGCTCAGAGGAGATCTTATCTCCAGCCGAAGTTGAAAAGAGATCTTATCTCCTGTTGATGTTAACGTTTGAAGCTTGGGGAAGATCTTATCTATAGCCGAGGTTGAAGAAGATCTTATCTCTTGTTGAAGTGGATGTTGAAGCTCGGAGAAGATCTTATCTCCAGTCGAGGTTGAAGAAGATCTTATCTCCTATTAACGTCGATGTTGAAGCTCGTGGGAGATCTTATCTTCAGCCGAGGTTGAAGAAGATCTTATCTCCTATTGACGTCGATGTTAAAGCTCGTGGGAGATCTTATCTCCAGTCGAGGTTGAAGAAGATCTTATCTCCTATTGACATCAACGTTGAAGCTTGGGAGAGATCTTATTTCCAGCCAAGGTTTGAAGATAATCTTTATCTCCTATTGACATTGAAGCTCGAGGAAGATCTTATCTCCAGTCGAGGTTGAAGGAGATCTTATCTCTTGTTGAAGTTGACATTGAAGCTTAGGAGAGATTTTATCTCCAACCGAGGTTGAGGTTGAAGGAGATCTTATCTCCTATTGACGTTTGAAAACTCGGAGGAGATCTTATCTCCAGCCAAGGTTGAAGGAGATCTTATTCTCCCTATTGAAGTTGACGTTGAAGTTCGAAGGAGATCTTATCTCCAGCTGAAGTTGAGGTTGAAGGAGATCTTATCTCCTGTTGAAGTTGACGTTGAAGCTCAGGGAGATCTTATCTCCAGCCAAGGTTGAAGGAGATCTTATCTTTTATTGACGTCGATATTGAAGCTCGGAGGAGATCTTATCTTCAGTTAAGGTTGAAGGAGATCTTATCTCCTATTGATGTCGATGTTAAAGCTCGGGAGAGATCTTATCTCCAGCCAAAGTTGAAGAAGATCTTATCTTCTATTGACATGGACGTTGAAGCTCGTAGGAGATCTTATCTCCAACTGAGGTTGAAGGAGATCTTATCTCTTGTTGAAGTTGATATTGAAGCTCGGGAAGAGATCTTATCTCCAGCTAAGGTTGAAGGAGATCTTATTTTCTATTAACGTCGACGTTGAAGCTTTGGGGAGATCTTATCTCCAGTCGAGGTTGAAGGAGATCTTATCTCCTATTGACATTGAAGCTCGGGGGAGATCTTATCTCTAGCCAAGGTTTGAAGAAGATCTTATCTCCTATTGACGTCGACGTTGAAGCTTGAAAGAGATCTTATCTCAAGTCGAGATTGAAGGAGATCTTATCTCCTGTTGAAGTTTGATGTTGAAGCTCGGAGAAGATCTTATCTCCAGTCGAGGTTGAAGGAGATCTTATCTCCTATTGACGTCGACATTGAAAGCTCGAGAGAGATCTGATCTCCAGTCGAGATTGAAGAACTTTCGATTTGCTCATGTTAGGATGAGGTCTCCTTCTCCTTCTATTGATCTCCATAGGCCACAAAAAATAATAATATTGAAATAGAGGAGATTAACTGTTACTCTCAGATTTCTGAATTCAAGGTCGTGATGTTCGAGCTTTTTTAGATGATAAGTTTGGTTCGGTCTCCTCTATTTCATACTGCCTTCTCCAAAAATAATTTATTGCTTATGAAAAAAAAAAAAAATATAGTACAATATTAAAGAAAATTCTGAATGATAGTATTAATTCTGAAAAAGGCGTAATTTCCGAGCTTTTTTTTAGATGATAAGTTTTGGATAAGACAATCTCCTATTTTGGTTTGACCTTCTCATATTTTTGAGCAAACTTTTTTAACTTAAGGTTGAGGAATAACGGCTGCGGCTCGCTGAAGCACTAAGTCTTCCAGAGATAATATTGATGATGCCGAAAGACGGCCGATCTTCTTATTGTTCCTCCCTCATTGATGATTCTGGCTGCGGCAGCGCCCTTGGTCGATCTACTCTTGCTTCAAATCGGTGTCTGATGAATCGATCCAATCGGTCTCTCTTGATGAGCTCCTCGATTTCGTCTTGGAACTGAATGTATTCTTCAATGTCGTGGCCATGGTCACGATGGTAGAGATAGTATTTACTTTGATTGTGCTTGTTTGGGAGAGATCATAATTCTTCTGATCTTGGTAGCTGATTCTTGATTTCCATCAGAACTTAAGTTTTAGAAACATTAAGGGGAGTGTAGTTGTGGAACCTTTCAGAAGGAGAACTTCTTCGCACCTTTCTGTTGGAACTTCTTTAATGATGAGCTCGAGGAGGAGTTCGGCCTCGCTTGCACTTAGGGGGAGTCCGTGAGTGCGATCGAACTTCATTCGGCCCTCCATCAGCGATGAGTCTATGCCGCTCTCCTACGACTTTCTCATCCTTCAACTTGAAGGCTTTTTTCACTCGGACATTGAAGGAAAATCCTGATTTCCCGGTCCAGGTTCGTCCAGATCTGATTAGATCAAGAGATATATTTCAAAAATTTTCTCTTGATCTTAATCAAATCTTGATATGTTTCAGATCTGATTCTTATTATTTTAATAAATAAAATAAAATAAAGATAAATTAAATCAAATTTAATTTACCTGATTTGGGTAATCCTATTACCCTATAGATGATCCTGATTGCAGCGGAAGGTTCTGGATCTTAGCCACGCAAGCGCCTGGCCTCTACCGGTATCCACTCGGGGTTGGATCTGGAGATCCTCTTCTTCTCTATCACACCTCCAAAAATTAGATCTGGATCTGATCTGGAGGATCTTCAAAACTCTTTTGAAGATCTGCAGTCGTCCTTTTGCAGCAGCGCAGCCTTCTTGCTTTTGATCGCCTTTCCTTGATCTGAATCGCACCAAACTAAGTCCAAAACACCTTTTGGACGTGGAGAGCAAGAGGAGAAGAGACTATGGCGTGGAGAAGGAGGGGAGAGGCAGCCTTGGGGCGTGGGAAATCTCTTTTTAAATTCACTTAGGATTAGGGTTGGGCGCAGGGTCTTATTTATAGACCTCTTGTGATCCAACTCCTCTTCCTCTCAACCAATCACAACCCTTTGTGAAATCAGATCTAAATCTGATTGGTTGAAAAAGAGACCCCTGGATTCCTCCTTAGAGGGCGCCTAAGATCAGTCAAATTGGATTCTTAGTAGAACTCTGATTGGAATCCTAAAGGGAGGTGGAGTCCTTGTCCAACAAGGACTCCTAGGCGCCTCCTACTTGGGCTCACGCCACCCTTGGCGTGCGCCCTTCTCCTTGCCAGGTTCTGGCAGGGGGACAGGCCCCCACCAGCTCTCCAATAGGTGCATGACATGTGGTCAAAAGTCAAAGGGTGAATGGTCAACGTTTGACCAGTCAAAGGTAGACTTTTGACCAAAGTCAAAGAACAAGAAATGGCAGGTGACCAAAAATGACAGGTAATGTCTTACAAATAAGACAACCTATTCTGACTTGGACAACCTCCAGTCAGACCATATGAAGGCCTCTGATTGAGCACAAACTCCTTTGGCTCAGTCAGGACAACTTATTTATGATAGTAAAAGAAGAACGTTAGGTTCAATCGAGTGCTAGCACGATTTCCTTGAACCTAATTGAATCTCATTCAGATCAATTGAACTAGATCAGTTCAATTGATGATCACCAGATTCAAACCCTTGTTTGTGTGACCCAGTTAGGTTCAGTTCTGTATGGTAATGGGATATGTCATGATCTCTATCATAGACATCATCGAAACTCCTTTTGATGGATCAGAACTCTTCTGATTCGAACAGCTAGAATGATCGATCATCTAAATCATTCTAATTGCTCCCAAAATCCACCAGTGACACCTAGCAGTATATGGTGGCAACCCATCAGAGCTGAATGCGAACCTCTTGGTGCAGCTACCTGTGTGATTAAGTTCTTCTATCTTGAGCCCCGATCAGATTAGGGTTAAGGTGAACTCGTCAAACCCTAGTCTCTGTCATATGATGTAATCATTCGATTCGAGTCCGATGTGAAAATCTAAATAGAAACTCTTTCTATTATTTCACTCTGCCATGGCCATGGGCTTCTGGACTTGATTCTCATGATCATCATAGGGCTGCTCCTCTACCACCGAGGTAGATAGATTCCATCTTGATGCAATCCAGTTCCTACAATGAACATGTCATAGCCAACATATACACCTCAGGGTTCCAT
>QRFJ01000737.1:379913-401414 GCA_006176705.1 Cocos nucifera | reverse complement strand
ACCATATGAAGGCCTCTGATTGAGCACAAACTCCTTTGGCTCAGTCAGGACAACTTATTTATGATAGTAAAAGAAGAACGTTAGGTTCAATCGAGTGCTAGCACGATTTCCTTGAACCTAATTGAATCTCATTCAGATCAATTGAACTAGATCAGTTCAATTGATGATCACCAGATTCAAACCCTTGTTTGTGTGACCCAGTTAGGTTCAGTTCTGTATGGTAATGGGATATGTCATGATCTCTATCATAGACATCATCGAAACTCCTTTTGATGGATCAGAACTCTTCTGATTCGAACAGCTAGAATGATCGATCATCTAAATCATTCTAATTGCTCCCAAAATCCACCAGTGACACCTAGCAGTATATGGTGGCAACCCATCAGAGCTGAATGCGAACCTCTTGGTGCAGCTACCTGTGTGATTAAGTTCTTCTATCTTGAGCCCCGATCAGATTAGGGTTAAGGTGAACTCGTCAAACCCTAGTCTCTGTCATATGATGTAATCATTCGATTCGAAGTCCAATGTGAAAATCTAAATAGAAACTCTTTCTATTATTTCACTCTGCCATGGCCATGGGCTTCAGGACTTGATTCTCATGATCATCATAGGGCTACTCCTCTACCACCGAGGTAGATAGATCCCATCTTGATGCAATCCAGTTCCTACAATGAACATGCTATAGCCAACATACACCTCAGGGTTCCATATGGCTAGGAGACCGAGTAATGGTGTAGTCAAACTATAACACCCTCAAGGTGAACTGCCGATGCATCTCAGGTCAAAGAACCAGACACACTACTGCAGCATCGAGTCATTCATTGACGAGAAGGTAGACTTCCTAATGACTACTCGAGGTGGTCACGCTCAGTGCCCTCGTTCTCTAACGAGTACCTGTACTCTCGCTCCGGTGTCTCCACACCGTAGACTCAAGACTCATCTACTAAAGAGAAGCGATTGTACACCAACCTTCCGGATCAATCACCATCCTCGTGATGATCCTATGGTCGGGAGCTGTTTATGAGTTAATAATGATTATTCATGTCTTAAATTTTCAACTCTTGAAAATATGAATTATCATTACCATTAACTCAAAGGATGTATCACAGACACTAAATACACATGTGTGATAGAAAATAACCCATTTCATTAATTATAGTCAAAATTATAATTTTGCCTCTAGAAGTGTATTACAAGTGTCAGCCAATTCTGGCTTCTAGGGCACATATATCTAACAGACATATCTCTCAGCCTGAGCTAGCAAATCGGTAAAGTTTCTAGGGTACTTCTTCTTCAGAGAGAATAACAAATCATTCTTTTAAAGGCCACCCTTGAGTGCGGCCATTGCTACAGACTGATCCAGATTTTGGACCTCCAATGCACCAGCATTAAATCGATTGACATAAGCCCAGATAAATTCCTCCTCCTTCTGTTTGATATTCATCAGAAAATCCAAAACTCGGTAGGGATGCTGGCTGCTAATAAGATGAGCCATCAATTTAATCAAAGGAGAAGATCGTACCCAGCTTCAATATCGAGTATCAGTTTGTTACTGCTCTCTTTAAGGTAGATGAAAAAGCTCAGCATAATATGACGTCTGGTGCGCCATGGAGTAGCATCATGGTCCGAAAGGTTTTCAGGTGATCGACCAGATTAGAGGTTTCGTCGTAGCTTTCAAATTGGGGGAACTTGAAGTTCGGCAGAATGGGCTCTTATATAATTCGGGGAGAGAAAGGAGGATCGGTGCAAATATCATCATGGTAAATCGGGGCAACGTGGTGGAGTCCCTCAATTTGTCGGTCCATCTTTTACAGTTTCTAATCGAGGACGTCATCTCGATCGCAGATCTTGGAAGACTTTCGACTGTGGATGGGGAAGATCCCTTTCGAAGAAGAATTATGATTCGAGCAAGATTTCTTTGCTCTCTATTTCTTCTTCCTAAGGGCGATGGGCGTGCTAGCCCAAGTGCTCCTTCTTGGGATCGATTTCTGACATTCCGATGATGAATTTCCTAATAAAACTGCCATCGGAGGTTGCCGCATGATCTGCACCATTTCGGTGAGGCCCTGAATCCGCTGCATCAGTAGGTTAAACTGCTCCAGGTTTACCATGATCGTCGGTGGAGGAGGTTGAAGCACCGATGATGGAGTAGAGATAGATGGATCTGACCCAGATTTGATGGCAGAAGCGGTAGATCTTCGGATAGTTATCCTCTTTGGAGGTATTTCTCAGGATTGAGAAAAAGAATGGAGATGAACCTTGAAGAAAAAGATCCACATGATCGATTGAGCACTTCTTTCAGAATAAGAGTACCTCGAAAATAGAGGTGCCCTTCCTCTAGCGCCAATCATGTTGGTGTAGAATTTGGTTGATGTTGGATCGAGCTAGAGCTAAGAAAGAAGAGATTGTCGTCGGTGACCTGCAAAATAAAGTTCCATCCAGAGTCGATGGTGGTGGCTCCGACAGGACCTTCCGACGATCAAGTCAGCTCTTCTGACCAACAAAAATGGAGTGCTCAGGCAAGAATTCAACAGAGTTTTGAAAAAGAAAAGAGAGCTTAGAAAAAGTATATCTGCATGGTTCCTTTTTATATATGGAGCATGTAGCAGACTGATAGTGATGGCCGTAACCATCCGCTAGTGGGCCGCTCGGGGCCACGTAGATGTTTGTTATGGAGAGAGGTGTCCGTTGCTGTGATATAGCTATTCGTTAAGATTTAATAGTCAAAGTTTGGAAGAAGCAGACATTGGTTGGTGAAGAGCTTTAACATACATCAATTTCAGAGGAGTTTGGACTCCTAAAGAAAATATGGCCAGAGGGGATCATCCAGGAGGAATGCTAGCTGAAATTTGAAAGTAGTCCACTGAAGAATTCCGACTGAAGGAGAAGTTCGAAAGAAGTTCGGCTCCTAAAGAAGTCTGAAAGGAGTTCGGCTCCTGGAGGAATTCGACTGAAGGAGAAATTCGTAAGGAGTTCGGCTCCTGAAGGAACTTGACTGAAAGAGAAATTCGAAAGGAGTTCGTCCTAGAGGAATCCGATTGAAGAAAAAATTTAAAAGAAGTTCGGCTCCTGGAGGAACTTGACTGAAGGAGAAATTTAGAAGGAATTTGGCTCCTTGAGAAATCCGACTGAAGGAGAAATTCGGAAGGAGTTTGGCTCCTAGAGAAATTTAACTGAAGAAAAAATTCAGGAGTTCGGCTCCTAGAGAAACTTGATTGAAGGAGAAATCTAGAAGGAGTTCGGCTCCTCGAGGAATCCGACTGAAAGAAAAATTCGGAAGAAGTTCGGCTCCTAGAGGAGTTCGATTAGGGTTCGACCGCTGGAGGAAGAATTTTTGATTGAAGCTCTTCCATTATTACCAGTTGCATTAGGCTAAGTATCAGACTGGACTTCGACGGGAGCGAAATTTATCCCTAATAATTATAATAATATTCTAATAGATTATATTATATTTATAACTTAAATATTATTATATTTTAAAATATTATTTTATTATATAATATTATCATCATATAATATAATATAATAGATTATAATTATGATTATAATGTAATATTGTAACTATAATATAATATTATTATAATTATGATGTAATATATAATGTTATATAATACAATAGATTATAATATAATATAATAATAAATTATAATATATCATATTATTTATATTAATATAATATAATAATATTATTATATTATTAGTTATTATTATATCAAATTATATTTTTGTAATATAATAATAGTATAATAGATTATGTTATATATTTATATAGTATAATATAATATAATATTATATTATATTATAATATTATAATATTATATATTATAATCTATTATTAGATTAGATTATAACCAATATATTATATTATAAATTATATTATAGTTATAACAATATTATATTATTATGTTACATTATATGATAATAATATTAAATAATATAATAATATTTTAATATATAATAATATATTATATTATTTTTTATTATATCATATTATACAATATCTTTTATTATTATTTTATCATATCAAAAATATTTTTTTTATTTAAGTTGTCAAATATATATTAAAATTTTAAAATATTTTATAAATATGATAGTTGACCTAAAATCGCTTCCTTGTCTCCCCAAAATAAACCCCCCCAAATCCACCCCCGATTTAATTTACCGAGAGCATCGGATGGCAAGTGGGCCCCGCTGCTAAGGCGCCCCTTGTCCTTTTTGTAGGATGCGGCTCATATCGCCTCCTCCGATGCCCGCTCCCCAAGTTCTCTCTCCAAAGGGCCAAGGCGGCGAAGCCTCTCTGTTCCCATCCTTTTCTTCTAAAAGACCTTCTCTTTCTCCTCTTCTTATTGGATACAAGATGTGCTGCCTCCCGAGCAAATCGTGCTGCCTGTGCTTCCTGCTGCTGCTGGTGATCCTGCTCATTGGATTCGTCTTTGGCTTCGGGGTGTTCGCCCATGGCTTCCACAAGCTCAGGGACGCCTTCCACTTGGAGGGCGTCGATGCCGATGGGATGAGGTCCTTCTTGGGCCAAGGAGCCCCCGCCCCCTTCTAAACAAGGGTTCTTTTCCCACCCTTCCCCTCCCGCTCTCTCCTCCCCTCCTCGTGTGTTGATCATCTCAATCATTAGTCTCAAATGTTTTTTTTCTCTTTGCTCTTTAGTTGGGGTTGTCCGGGTTCTGCATTCTTTCTTAGGGATTGGGATTGGGTGGAGTTCCAGGGTTTAGTTCCTGGATCAAGATCTACTGATATGCTAGGGGGAAGTTTCGTGGATCCTGTATAAATGGATATTATATCTTTTAATGGATTTTTTAACTTCATATTCGCTTATTCGGATTTATTCTGCTTAGGATTACTGTGGTGTGAGATTCTTTGAACAATAATGTGGTTGGGGAAAACAAGAAAAAAAATCACATGGATTGGATTCTTCATCTCTCTGACATCCCTGGTTTGATTCGTCTCTAGATTTTATTTCTCTTGACACGAAGACGAAGCCAAGCGAAGCCAAATATGGGAAAACCCGGACGGGTTCGGTAAAACTTGGGTTTCAGGATCCGACCCGGTTGGTTTCGGGTACCTGACTTCCCTCGTCGTTCATCGGAGTCGTGTAGTTGGTCTAGATTTTGTGGGTCCGGGTCATTGAATCGCCAGCTCGGACGGAAGTTAAGTTTGACCGTCACGTGCAGCGGAGGATGTTTGTTGAATTTTGGGTGGGTTGTACCTGATCCTCTTGTGCACTGGAACAGGTGAGTTTTAGCTCACCCGGCATACTTTCCTTGCTTGATGTTGTTTCCCTTTTAATTAGCAAAGGCCAGTTGAGTTGAAAATGAACTTATTATAATTCAAAATCGGCTCAAACTTTTTATGATTTTTCTTTTTTTTCCAATTGGTATCGAGCTTAACCTTTTTATGATACCGTTGGTATCATGCTCGCCCAGCAAAGTCCTTGCAAAGGGCTCTCCTCTTCTGTACACCGGGGCTGCTACTTCCCACGCTAAGCTACGGAAAAAGCCGACGTAGGGCCCGCCATGGGCCGCAACCTCCCTTGCCAGCACCGAAGCTTTTGTTTGTAGCGTGTGTGCATATATATATATATATATATATATATATATATAGTTCAAAGGGTATCACTACTAGAAATCCAAGACATCATCTTTTATAAGAAACCATTCAAATTCCTCTCTCTCTCTCTCTCTCTCTCTCTCTCTCTCTATATATATATATATATATATAGTATCATCTAATAAAAAATTAATATATTATTTATTATTAAAAAAATCATTACCTAAGTTTGATTGAAAATTTTGAATAAAAAAAAGATTTAGTTTTAATCATGATTAACTGACTAATATTTTTTACTATTTTAAATAAAAAATTATTATTATTAAAATTTATATTAATTTTTTATTAGATGATCCAGGTACATTAGAATGATTTTAATTAACGATTTTTTTTTTAGTTACTGTCACTTAAAAAAAATATGTTAAAAAAATTGGGCTAATTATCGTTGCGTGTGTATAATGCCAAACCGTGCAAATCAATTTTTTTCTTCAACGTGTCACCATCTGCATAAATAATTTTTTTTGAACTCAATGAAGAAGCAGTGAGGATTTTTTTTTTTTTTTTAATCGATCACTTACCAACCATTTGAAAGATAGCTCCCTGATCCTTATAAAAAAAAAAAAAAAAAAAAAAAAGGCTCACTGATCATCTCTCATCCCGGACTTTGGGTTCACTTTGTCGTAGTGTCTCTCCTTTTCTCTTAAAAAAAAACAAAAATTAAGGCGGAAATAAGACATCAAACTCTCTCTGAACTGTTTTCTTCGAAGATATTTTAATAATACATCCAAATCACCCATCAATTTTCAGCCTTTGCCAGACTTCTGCCAAGTTCAACACCAAGGCACGGAGAAAGCTGGCAGCCTGATCGTGACGAACCATCTATTAAGTCGGTCATTTGTAGTATTCTGTTCGAAAAATTGACAAACGCGTGGATAGTCTACCCACCGATCTCTGCCTGCACTAATAGGATAGCCATTCACACTGGAAACAGCAAATAACAAAGATAACATAAAAAATTCTCCTCAGGTCCAGATCGTCTGAGGAAGTCAAAATCCAACAGACCAGCGTGCATCAGAGAAAGTCGAGCACCATAAAAAAACATGATCAACCACGCATTTGCTTGACCCAATTAGAATCGGAACAAATTCTAGTCCAAGCTGACAGTTTATAATAGGTCCGCCATGGCTTACAATATAAGCGAAATTGCCAATGACTTGGGTCCACAACAATCAAAGCACCGACTTGGCCCACCCCTGGAGGGCCAGATGTAAGCATGGAAGTAAATCCACCATCCTAAAATTCTGACGTATGCTTTTACGGGTACCTCCACATCTCAAGTCATTTCCGGAAAAGAATTTTCACCAATCGGCATCAATTCAAGTTTCCACATAGATCAGCAATGTAAGTGATGAAAGAAATCAAACTATTATAGCTTTCCAAGCACATACAATTAACTGGTTGGAACACAAACGGGATAGCATCAGATGTACAAAGGATTGTACAATATTTATCAACATAGAGACTGCACTTTTCACAAATTCAGGATCCAAACGTCGAAGAAAAAAGTAGAAGAAACAACTTTTGATGAGAACGGGACTATTGGTTCCATGTGGAAAGATAACAAATAAGGAATATCATGAGTCACAGAACTAACATTCTTGAACATGATCTCAACTGCAACAGCCACCAGCTTGAGAAGAGGAGCCATCCCTTCCTCCTGCTGGACCTGGGATTCCTCCATACCCAACTTTGATTCCATAAGACTGCAAAAGTTGCAACACGGTTCACATGATAGGAGAAAAAAGGACAGAAGCAACAGAATAATATTATCAGTCATTGGAAGAGAAGACAAAATTCCAAGAGCCACAGCATTGACTTTATCCATGTGCAGAAGCAAAGGTAGAGTTCATGACTCTCCGGATTACAAATAGCAATAGCATAATATTTATCTAATTATCATGATGATGATGGAGAAAGTTCAGAAGAGTAAAAGTTGCCAATATCATATTACTGTCATCAAACTATCCAACCTAGCCAAGGCTATAGGGTCCCAGCAAGGAACTGACATCCACTTTGTGCATTCACCTCCCCCCCCTTATCAGTGTAATCAATAGCTCCCACTCAACTAAGCCTGGAAGGTCTGCTTCTAAATGAGGGTCAACCATGTGTTTTTAATTGCCAATAAACTACAAGAAATTTGACAGGCCTGCTTAATACTGTTCTCATTTTTTGTTTTTGTTTTCAAAAAACCTAGAAGAAAAAGAACTAGACCAAACAATATGCATAATAAAACCACTTTGTTTTATGAAATTGCTTGTAAAATCTTTAAAGTTTTTGGCAGCAAAAAATTATTGCTTTTTTTAAAAAAAAGAGCAAAATCAAAAGCATGGAATTGCAGAAGTTTTTAAAAATGCTATCTTCAGCGGTGAAATCCATGTGGTATTTTCACTTATTTGTAGAGGGAAAAACACAAAAACAATAATGATGCCTAACAGGCCCTAAAATTTCAAAGTATTCTATATAATCAAAAGAATGAATCATCACATTGCCGTTTTTTTTTTTTTTTTTCAAAACCATCATCGCATTTTCAAGAAAGTAATTGGAATAATCTATGCACCAGAGAATGGGGGACTCGGCATTTGTGCCAAACAATCTCATACAAGGGAAATCAGCAAACATGAATGCTATAAGGAAGGATGGGGAGAAGATTATAAAACTTACTGTCCGAGATGAGAATAACCGGAAAAGCACCAGCCGCAGAACCAACATAGATACACAAGGCTTACTAAATATAGCAACACCAACCCCCCCCCCCCCCCTCCCACAAAAAAAAAAAAAAAAACAAAAAAAAGGGGAACCTTAGAGGGTCAAAACTTGTGGTTAAAAGACTTACCTCATTTGATACATCAAAGACCCCATCCTGAATTTTCTTGTAGATTGTTGCCGCTGTGCTGATGAATGCCTAGAAAAGCAGTAAACATTAGAAAAACTGTATTGAAAAAAAAGAGACTTTCACGTACTTTTATTGGGCATAAAAACAGCAAGGTTTAGTCACCTCTTCAACATTTTGAGCAGTTTTTGCAGAAGCCTCCATAAAGATCAAACCATGCTCTTTAGCAAACTGCTCACCTTCCTCGGTGCTGACAGCTCTTCTGTGAGCCAGATCACATTTATTTCCAATTAGCATAATTGTCATATTAGCATTTGCATGCTGCCTTGCATCTTCTAACCAGCTTGCAAGATGGTTAAATGTCTCCCTCCTGATATTCATGTCAAAAGACAAAGGAGTATAAGCACCTGTGTAGCACCTCAAGTTCCAAGAAAATAATAAATACAGTTTCACATTGTTGCATCCCAAGGTATTTAATAATATTATACCTGGTGATGTCATAAACTAGTAGTGCACCAGCAGCACCTCTGTAGTATGATCTAGTTATAGATCTGAAGGATTCTTGGCCTGCCTGCATTGTGTACAACTGTAGATCAGATGGACATGGTGGTGGTAAATGGGGAATATCCTACTTCATAGCTCCAAAGTACACCAACTAAATAAGCAAAGGATCGAGCCATATAACACTAGCTTATTTGTAAGACAAAGTACTATAATTGTTATCTGTACACCTTCTGTTGATAAGCTAGCAAAGTAAATGACCGAATTTACTAAGTTGGGCAAAAAATGTGACAATAATGTTGCCATCATGACAAACAACTTAACCAATAAAGTTACACATCACCAACACCACATATATCCTTAAAAAATAATGATGTTTCAGCAATAGCTACAGAACTCATGATTCAGATCATAAATTTATAGAAACCCATAATATGCAGAAATTACAAGAGTGATTTCTTTTATAGCAGTTGGAGGCATTAACAGGAAATTCAAGTAGCAGTCATTAGGTGGAAAGTTGCAGGCTCTAGCCAAAATGGAGGTGAAGGAGGTGACAATGGGAGGAAATTACAGAAGTCATTTAAATTGATACTTAACAACAGCAAACAATGATAGGTGATTTATTATAAATAAATGATAACTTATCTTCTACCTTGGGTTTATGCTAATTCAATCACTATCAAATGAAGTCTATTGCTAGGTCATGGAAGTGTTAATTTTGCGTTCCAAACTGGCAAGCTGGACATATAAGGTATATATATGAGAAGCAAAGTTCCTTTAAAGGTAAGTGAGGTGGTATAGGGTCACAGATTATTGCTCCCCCTCCCAGCACTCAACCCAAAAAAACCCCAGGCACCCCAACCTACCAATTCTTCTTGTTGAAAATCTTATTAAAATAAAAACCCTGTTATGATAGAAGTTATGTTGTCTAAAATGATTAGGCATTCAGGAATTTTCTCATTCATTCACAAATATCATCTTATCATGAAAGATGAAATTTTCAACTATATAATTTATTTTTATCAGGCTAAAAATCTCCAGAACCAGAAAGGCAGGGCTTTATTATATTATAGATATACTTTTGGCATACTTGACCAAATCTGTAAAAAGAAAAACAAAAACAACATGAGAGACTCAACATTAAATTATAATGTAAATGCAAGATGAAAAAGACTGCACAATCGCAATGCATGGTTGCAGGTTTGGTATTTGGCAGGTTTAGATAAAATGGAAACCTAGGAAGTCAAAAAAAAAAAAAAGCAAATTTGTTACAAGTCCAGAAAGTGAGTTTTTTTTTTTTTTTTTGGGGGGGGGGTGGGGGATAAATTCAAGGATCTAAAAATTTAAAATAATTATATGCCCATGAACTCTCACACGAAAAGAAAGAGCAAATGAACAATAACAGCAGCAAGAAATAGAGAAAAAAAAGAACAACAAATAGAATTGACTATTCAATAATTTTCTCTTATCTTGCAAAAATACATAATTTATTGTCGAATGTTATGAGTTACTACAAAATAATTAGTTAAGAATTAAATTACTCAACCATGAATCTCAAGTTCAACTAAAAAATATAGATGTTCATAAATAATTGGAGACTTTCAATAATTCATGGAACATTGTTTCTAAAAGGACATGAACTAATGTTCCAAAAAGCTTAAATTTTTTAGAAAGGCTGGTGTCCCAAGCATCACAAATTGCCAGGAAGAGATGCATTGAAGTCAAGGGAAGCTAGCTACATCATGAAGTTTGGAAACAGCAACACTGGAGAGCATGCTAGCTGATATTATCAATTTACAAATGCCCATAATATCTCTTTAATCTCTAGTAAAGTGTTTGGCATCAACAAGTGGATAACTAATGGGACAGGGGACAGCTTAGGCCTTAATGAAGGGACCAATTGTGTGAAATATAATTTGCAAGTGGCTTAGGAGATGAGAGTGAGGGAGTGAGAGCAGAAGGCAGTTCAAGAAGAAATCTAGCAATCCCAACCGATTATGTTTTCAATAAATACTCTTCATTATATCTAAAGAAACCCTTTGTTCCTCATCACGTTTAGTCATCACTAATTCAAGATAACAACGCATATAATTCACTTTACATTTTTTTTTAAAAGCAAATAACATCTTGTATTAAAAGACAGTCTTAGACTGAAGAACTAGTATAGGCATGCAAGACTCACAAATTTCTTTTTCTGAATGTTCCTTGTTGTGAGCTGACTGCATGTTCCAATATGTTTGTTTATTTCATGCTACCATGAATTAAACCCCATCAAACTCTGCAACATTAATATCACTTTGCAACTTTGATCCTGTACCACCATAGATCAATGCTAGCACCCCAAACCAATTTATATGCCCAATGGCCCCCATTCATTTTACTAGGCTGATAAACATCTTGTTAATTGAACATTCATCTCCACCTAAACTACCCACTTAAAAGAGACTGAATGACTTCATGACTCGACCTTAATCAAACAAGCAAGTACAAGATTGTCAAATGCAAATTCAAATTACAACCTGTTCCTTCTATCTCCTCTTTTTTTCAAAATCCATGCACAAGATTAGATCATGATTCGAATTTGCTGCATGATCCTTATTCCTTTTACTATCCACTTGGACTTTAGCTGTCGTGCATTTAATAGGAACAGCAATATCACATGCAAATGCGAAATGTTTTTGTATAACAAATCATACAACAAATTCAAACCCTACTTGTTTAATGTCCTAGTTGTCAAATCCATAACCGATCACATCCTATTTCTTCCTTCGATATCTAAAATTCATTGGTGATACCAAAACCTCCTTTAGAAGAGGGGGGAACTAAGAACAGGTCAACAACTTGGCCACTTCTTTTGATGCAAAGTCAGCAGCTGATATCTTAAACATTTCTCAGGATCATGCACAAATGATCACCATTCCACTCATCCTTTTCAGTCATTAAGGTATTATTATTATCTCTTTTAATTGTTCCAAAATATAGCATGAGACCAAGATCCCTTTTGCTATTCTCTATCATCTGTGATTGAAGATATGATGCATGGGACTCCATGGAGTTAATTTCAAAAGTTCAGAGCACATTTCCGAAGTAAACTAATAACATGTGCAAGGATGTGCACCAAATTCTGTTTCTATTTTGCAAGGTTCACATTTACCAGTAAGAAACCTTCCCATCTTTCAAAATATGTTAGCAGACATCATTTATGTTGTCAGGCACAAAATACCTTGGATGTAAAGTTCTTAGGATGCTAATTCTCCATTACAACTCTCATATGTTGAGTGGTAGAGCTTGATTGATATATTTTAATCACTTCATCCCTAAACTCTCTTATCCTCCCAATTAGGTTATGCTTGAAAAATAATTTGAGCTTCAGATCTCTCATCCATTATATATTCCAAACAACAACCAACTAATTTCAACTTGAAGAATCCCTCATATATGGTGTTCAAATTGGTAGAGATTTCTAAGTACTCAAGGTAAGCAAGTTCAAAGAAGTTTCACGAAGCAAGATATCAAAATCCAACTTCATTTCCTTTCCCCCTTAAATGATAACTAAAATTTAGGCTGAAAAAGAGCTTGTACACTGGAAGACTTAGAAACTCCAGTGTCCACAAAATAGTAAAAATCTTCATCAGATAATCTTCTGCCAAAATGTTGCTACACTTTACCATTCTAAAACTGCTTACTAAACATGGTTCCTAGGAAACACATTCCAATCAAACTAAGCTTTCATGAGAAACATGTTTGGGAAACAAATTTGGTTCATTTCCTCATGAGTTGTTAAGAGAGGCAAAGCAAGGCAGTAACATGTAAAAGAGATAGGAGGAGAAGCCACATGCTGAGCACCTTCAGGGTTATTATCAGCTGCCATCAGTTTAGTTTATTGTATATGTCACTTGGGCCAATCATTTTTATAACAACGATAGAGGGAGAGGGAGAGGAAGAACAGGGCAGGAGTGCATTTATTGCAACCTCAACCCCGTTAGAGCTTGCCATTGCCTCCCCCTTGCCCCAAAGAAATACCCTAAAATGTGGTTTTATGAAAAGGAAAGAGAGAGAATGAAATTGACAACACACCTTTATTTCTTGATAAAAGAACCCTGCCCAAATGACAAATAAATTTCGAATTAAACTACACTAAACAGTAACAGCTTTATTGAGTTTGGCTGCACTGATTTGATTTCTTTGTCCTATATGGTTAGCATTCAACTAACTGATCCCTAGTGGCTCAAATATGTATGTCAAAAGCTATCAACACAATGAACCAGATACCAGATGTATTGCTCGTTTAATATCACATCCACATTCATAGCCCCTATGGTCACATGTATTTTCTTCCAATCTTACAGGTATCAAAAGCTTTCACCAAAGACTTAAGTTGCATAACTTCTACATGCTAATTGCCATCCAGATCATACAGAATCCCAATGACAGAGATTTGACAATATCTGTTTCTAATTGTTTATTCCCTAAAGTTTTTCTACAAGTATATTCTCATAAAGCTCATTCAATTTTTACACACCACTCTGAACTCAAAAGGAGAGCATGCTAATTACAAACCTGTTACATTAATTCATACGTTCATTAAATCATGTATCTTCCATGAAAATGATTAACTATTCTTGACTCCAATGACAATGATCGCAGCCATTCAGCTGCTAAGCTAAGCAAAATAGTAGAAGCCTGCCAATTAACCTAACAAATACATTAATCCCTTTGCAGATAAGCAGTTGCTTGGCCACAAGGTTTAAAAACTTGGTTTTGCTTTACCAGAATAAATCTAAGACATCCAACTAATTGCCAGAATAAATTAAAAGATATGCATCATTTTTCAAGTTCATTATACTATTTGGGTCCTCTGGATCGAATCCTTTGGTGGCTTTGCTCTCCAACAATCAAATCATTATTTTTTTTTTTTTTTGCAAGTATAGGTCCAGTAGCAGAACCTATATCAGTTTACTTTGTTCTAAATCTCTTTAAAATGTAGTAATGCTTCTACCACGTTTCAACCAGAAAAGATTAGCTCATATTCAAAAATTGGAAAAAGGGGGAAAATCAGCATAATCGGCTCATGCATACAAGAAAAATGGCCACGGAAGTAGTTTTAGTTGACATTTGAAACTGACCCAATTTTGAACAGTTTCAGCTAAAAGTGGAAAATTTCAGCATACTTGGCCCTCACAAGACAGTTTACAAAGCCATTTTTCATGCTCATTTACAATTCCAAACCTACAAAATACATAATGGTGACCCAAGCATACCTATTGCCTCAATGTATTATTTCCACCGTGCAGATTTCTTTCCAGCACCCAAAATCTCTTATTAACCTATCAATGTTCAAGAATTCATTCCTGTGAACACCAATATGCATTATTGACCTTGGCTGTTATCAAACTAATTTTGCTACTTTCTCCAGGAAAAAGATATTTAATTGTGCTTAAACTCAGCTGAGAAAAACTATTGCAATTTCAGAATGCTCAAGCAAAAAAGGAATAAATCACAAATCTAAGTGAAAACAGTGCATTATAAACTAGGCCAAGATATTTGACGTTGTTGAGTTTGCATTCAGTAAAGTCATTATTGCATATATAAAAGCAAATTTAATTACCAGGAAATACAATTTCAGTCTACAAAGAACTAAAAACAAGAAAGTAGAATCAGGGACATGGCAACCAACCGTATCCCATATCTGCAACTTTATCGGCTTGTTATCTATTGTAATCATCCTAGCCCCAAATTCAACACCAATCGTCAAGTCATGAACAGGTTGGAATCGTTTGTCAGTGAACTGCAACAGAAGGCATGATTTCCCAACCCCTGCAGAGAGGGAGAAAAAACAGAGCGAGAGGGAGAGAGAGAGAGAGAGAGAAGAAACATGGTCACACATCACAGCAACCACAAGTGATAAAGCAAAGAAAACAAATCTTCAGAGAAATCTAGAACGAAACCAATTCAATAGAACCATCAATCAGAATCCAGTTCTTCCGAAAATATAATGCAACAAACGAACACCTGACAAGCCAATGAGGCAAAACCACCATAGTCTGAATCATATACCAAGGTTATCGTATGCAGGACATGGGCATCCCTACAAAACTCATGTAATCCATGCAAATCCATTTCTTTTTCATATAGTCCATAAATTAAAACAAACCAACGTACCAAGGTCCATATTCTACACAGATCATAAATATTTCGGCATAAAAGGATCGATTAAAAAGAGACCCCGAGGTCACAGAGGCATCAGATTCCAAAGGAATCAAAGAAACCTAAGAAAAACCTAGATAGGGAATGAACTACCTGTGTCTCCGATGATGATGTACTTGAAGAGGTAAGCGTACGACATCTCTCCTCCTCACGAACCCCAAGAAGAAGGGTTGAAAAGGAATCAGATTAGGGTTCGAGGAAGGATGGGAGCGAACGAAGGAGATGGGGGGAGGAGGAGACGCAAACGAGTTGAGAGAGAGGCGTGGACGCCTTTGCCTAACTTTATAAAGGAAGTATTCAGGCTTCGCTGTCTCTCGCGCCGACCGTAGAAGAAACCCCGCGCCTGAAGGAAAGCCACCTCCGATTTGACTCCCCTAGTTGACTCAGCACTCTATTTAGAATTCGTGATTTTATCCGCTTCCAGTCCCTTCTCTCTCTCTTTTTTTTTTTTCAGAAAAACCCTTATGCCTCCGTACCATCAACGTTGCCTTTATTTTTATTTTTATTTTTATTTTTTCTTTTAAATCCGCTAAACTTAGTTTAAAAGAGATACGGACCTATACTTGCTGGTGTAGCAATTTTAATGGGGTGGATGACGTGGATTAGAATGCATGCCCGTCGTGTTTGCTTTATCAACCGATACAACTGGAAAAGGTCCAAGAAATTGACGGATAATGATCCATTGCGGGATCAAGATTATGCAGACGGTTATGAGATATGCCAACTTAAAATTCAGTCTATATATATATATATATATATATATATATATATATATATATATATATATATATATATATATGCATTATATTACACATACGCACGCGCACATGTACACATATGTACATATGTGTACGTATGTCAATTTAAGAAGAGAAGGGAAGGGTCAGGATCGTGAGAGCAAGAAAATAGAGATTGAGTGGGTTAAGATCAGGTTCCGATTGTTTGGTCAATTTGCAATTCTAAAAGTCTAGATGGGTCATTGGTTGTTTGCCATGGCATTGGAGTCTTGACCATCCAAAAATTTATTTGTTAGACGCCTAGCATATCATCATGTGAATTATATTATATTAGAGTACATACATAGCAACATCAACATCTTTAGTACTGAAAGAGTCGATGGTAGTATTATTGTCATGCTCTTGATCTAAGATCACGAACTAGAAGTTATGGTAACTATCACACACTCATAAAAAACTTTCTTCACAAGCATGTAAGGTATCTCATCATACTATCATAAAACAACAATGAAAGAATTAGTCAATAAATTAATAAATTCAAAATTTAATTAACTTAACTTAATTTTAATATCCCATAAAATTCAAAAAATTTTAAAAAATCTGACGTCAACTTCAGTAAATTTTTAATTTAAAATAAAAGTATCAAAGTTCTGCTTCTAATTATATTTTCGTATATATTCTCATATCATCTTAATTCTCAAGATCTGTAAAAATAGTAAAATATGAGATAATAAGCTAGATAGCCTAATAGATAATGATCACTTCAACTAGATTAATTGGGTAATAAAATAAATAATTATTCATAGAAAGTAGGTATATAGAATTTATCAGTTTGAAATTAATTTTCAATATTTAGCATTATCAAAATATTATTCATACTAAATTCAATCATTTTCAAAAATTAAGTTTCTTTCAAGAATTTAATATTTTTTAAAATATCAAATTCTCGTCAACTATGAGCTATGACCATATTATTCCTATGGCAAGATCATAATACTATATATCGGTGGACTGCATGTCATCTGCAGCATGTTGTATACCATCTGATAGCAAGTTTCTAGGAACTACGAATCTATTAGCAGTTTGTCATGAATCTACTAGTGACATGTCATATTTCTATTTATGATATAAATTTTCAGGACTAATCATTTGCCAATGTATTAGCCTTCATCGACGGAATTCTTCACATAGTCAGGCTAAAAGTTTAAGTCATATTTCATAATCCAATTCAATAAGAATACACATAATCATGTTGTATCGAAATCAATCAAGTGCAATGCATAACAAGATTGATACTTTCAATCATGCTTTATTATAGCATTTCAAAATAAGATATTTTCAATAATAAAATATTATTCATCAAATTCATGCATCATGGATAGTATAATTCAAAAATTATTGATATGACAATCTTATAATTTGCCAATAATTTTAAAAAAATGAAGCATTACTTATCTCATACATATTTCAATAAATTTTAATAATTCTATAATTTTTTTTTAAAATCTTTAATTAATAGACTGTCACAATATCCCATTATCGGATATCTTCTTGTCAAGATAATTACACCCCTATACAAAATTGAGTCCAATATTAGAAAGAATATGAATAATTATGGAAAGATAGATTGATGGTAGTTACATCCAATAGTCTGGGTCAGTTTGGTCATGCTTACTTCATTGACCAAGATTAGGCTAAGAAAAAAATGATTTAATAAAGATCGAGGATGATCAAATCAATAGTATTTAATAAGAATTAAAGTGGAGGTTAATATTCCATTTGGCAATTAGAGGTGAATTCAATTAAATAATTTCATCTAATTAAAGTCACAGACATAAGAACTCAATAAAGATCAATAAAAATTAGATCTTACGATGCTTTAACAAGATTCGAATAATGCAGGTATACTATCCAACTAATAAGATAGTTCCAAGACAGTCTCCTAGGTCAACTCAGATTCAAAGAAACATGGCTAAAGATCCTTCACTAGATTTATAAATCAAATAGAGAGAAATATCAGATGAGAGAGAAATTAATAAGATGGAATAGGACTAATCAAACGACATTACCGATATTCTAATCCATATGATCAAGATGATTTCATTAAATCATGATTATACTATTATACAGATGGTTCAATAAAAATTATAGATAATCAAATCTAGTGGTATCTAATCTTATCAAGATGGGTGATAGCATGCCTTCTAGTGCAATGGATTGAGACCGACTCATCTAGGCTGTTCAAACTCATCTAGACAATCTTTTCAAAGATCTAAAAATCTCTAGAAGAGAGAAACAATCCAGAAAAAATTTTTAGAAAGAAAAACTAGAGAGAAGGTGGAAAGAGAAACTAGAGAGAGAAAGAGAGGGGAGAGAGGGAAGAGAAAGAAAGTTCATCTTTTTATTTCTTTTCTTTTCTTTTTCATTTCTTCTCTTTCTTTTTTTTTCTTTTTTCTTTTTCTCCCTTCCTCTTCTTTCATTTGGCGACAGGGGATTCTTGAATCCCTTTCCTCCTTGAGCCAAAAGAGCCTTACTTTACTAAAAGATGGTGGTCGAGGATGCGGCCCATAGTGGTGCAACTAAGGGTCCTTATTATCCAGATCAACAGCAATGAATAACATCGAAAAAATTCATAAAAATTATGAAAAATAGAGAAAATTAGAGTTCCAATTTTTTCAATGATTTTTAGCAATAATCGGCTAAAATCATAGCTTTGAGAGCTAAGAGGGATTGGGAGGAAGATGATTTGAGAGATTGTACTTTATCTCCAATGATTTTGGCTATAATTTCATCGAGCAAGGTGAAGATAGTTTGGAAAGAAATATAGAGAGAAATATGGTGTGAGAGAGGGATCTCGGTGGTGGGTGATGGTGGAGAAAAGGAGACTTCTTTTTATACAGGACCAATAAAGTCCTATTCCAATTCAACCTCATCGGAGAAGAAAACCCCGGTCCCTTTCCTTTTTTTTTCTTTTTTGTTTTTTTCAATGCTTTAAAAGTCATGTGTAGGCCTTTTTGGAGTGTGTTTTCTTTAGTGGCTGGCCTATATGGGCTGGGTATTACATTTATCTAATCTAACAATGGATTATGAAGTATGCATATTTAGAGGCATATGATTTGTTAATCCAATATGCATGGTAAATGTAGCAACATGGCAATGTTTGAAGTATTTATCCAAACTTGAATTTTGTAAAACATATAACATAACTTTCTATAGCCTTATGATCTCTCTCATCATTACTCCAATCTCATCAACAAATTATTTTATCTCTCAAGATATATGTGGAGATGTTAGAAATAGTTCAATCTCTTTACCAGATCTCTCTTCAATATCTTGAGTGCTAATTAACTAAGATTTATAGTAGTAATATAATATTATAATAACTAGCAATACAAAAGATATAATTATGAGCGGCCACCTAAAGTATCCTTTGCTTAGTTTGTTCATCAAAAGTTTGCTTGTTGTTTTTGTGCAAAATAGCTTCTGGAGTCATGAACATGACCTTCAACATATTTGTTTCTTCCAAGATTCAATTTTCTAGTCATCAATCTTACAAAAGAAATGATAATAGTATACATGAAATGAGTACATTCTAAAATCATGTAAACATATTTGATAGGAATAAAATTATTTAGGAATTAATAGTGTTTGATCAAGACATACAGTTTATGTATAATTCTATAGTATAATATTCAAGATAAGCACAATGACAGTGATATGAAAAATCTTATTTAATATATTTATTTGGACCTTCAACAATTATATATATACACACACATATACGTACGTACATACACATTGCATATATATACATATATACATATATATACATATCCATATACATACTGTTGGTGCAGAAATCCGTCGCCGCCGGAGGTCGCCGAAATCGAGGCCGCTGAGCGCCGCCGGGGACCTGCAAAACGAAGTCCCGTCCGGAACCGGTGGGGTGGTGGCTCCGGCAGGACCCTCCGACGGTCAAGTTAGTTTCCGGCCAACAGTAATGGAGTGCTCGGAATGAGTTCCGGAGCTTAGAGATGAGGAGGAGAGCTTAGAGAGTCGAGAGTTCAGAGAGCTTAGCCTTAGCGTGTCGGGAGGGTCCTTTATATAGTGGAGCTTGATGGTGACAACTGCAGCCGCGTGCTGGCGGGCCGCTCGAGGTTCGGCGGAGTCAGTCTCACTGGTGCCGTGTGCGGCGGATTGAGGGTGACAGCCATCGCCGCCTGAGTCAGCGGATTGAGGGTGACAGCCATCGCCGCCTGACAGTGGGTCGCTATCGCCTGCGGCGGTTGCAGAGCTTGCCGAATGAAGGGTTGAAGGCCTTCGTGTGCCCATTTCGGAGGAGTTCGGGCTCCTGAAGAGGAAGATAGGAGGGAGTTCGGCTCCCATAGGCGTCTGGCTGGAGGTATGCAGCTAAGGCTCGTCCGCTGAAGAGTTCGGCTGCTGAGAATCCGAAGCTCGGCCGTTTGGAGGTTCGGCCGGCTGTTGGACTTCGGCTGAGGCTTGGACACTTGAGAGTTCGGTAGGAGCTCGGTCGGCCGAAGTTTGATGAGGGCGACCGCTGAGGAGTTCGGCCCAGTGACGACTGCTGAGGAGTTCGGGCTCCTGAGTGACGACTGCTGAGGAGTTCGGGCTCCTGAGTGACGACCGCTTGGGGATTCCACTAAAGCCCGTCCGCTGAGGAGTTCGGCCGCTGAGAGGACTTCATTGAAGCTCGGCCGCTTGGAGTCGGTCCGAAGGAGTTCGGCCGTGGGGAGTCCGAAGGAGTTCGGCCGAAGGGGAAACCCGGGAGGAGCTCGGCTGGCTGAAGGGTCGGCCGGCTGTGGAGTTCGGCCGAGGGACGATTGCCGAGGAGTTCGACCGCCTGAAGTCGGTCCGAAGGGGTTCGGCCGCCTGGGCTCGCCTGGAGTCGGTCCGAAAGGAAAACCCGGGAGGAGTTCGGGTGGCCGAACGGGCGTCTGGGAGGAGTCCGTCTCCCAAAGAAGTCCTGCTTGGAGTCCAAGGAGCTCGGCCGTCAGGAAGTTCGGCTGGCGGTGGGAGTTCGGCCCGGACCTTGGCGCAGGGGAGTTCGGCCTCTAGGCAGTTCGGCCGTGGTAGGGGCTCGGCCTGGCGCCTGGCGCTAAAGCTCTTCAGCGGCTACTGGTTACATTGGGCTGAGCGTCGGGCCGGGCTTCGGCAGGAGCGGGATTTATCCCCAACAGTAGCCCCCCCACTCCCGAGTTCAAAAATTGAAGGAAGGGAGTACCAAAACAGGCGACTGCCGAAGTCTTCTTCCAGGCTCCGCATTTGTTGCAGCTGAAGCTCGGGGGAGGTCTCATCTCCAGCCAATATTGACGCTGAAGTTGAGGCTGAGGCTTGGGGGAGACCTCATCTCCAGTCGATGTTTGGAGTTGAAATGGAACTCGTTTTCAGCTAAAGTCGATGAAGCTGATGTTGAAGCCGAAGTAAATCTCGCCTCCTACGGTCGAGGTCGGATTTGAGCTCCTCGGGGGCGACATTGTCTTCATCAGCTGAAGTTGACTCGAGGGAGACCTCCTCTCTTGCAGCCGAGGTTGAAGTGCGCGCTCGGGGGAGATCTTATCTCCTGCAGCCGAGCTTCTTCGGGGGAGA
>QRFJ01000737.1:363420-379888 GCA_006176705.1 Cocos nucifera | reverse complement strand
AGAGAAAGAGAATAGATCTCAAGTGGTTATTTGAGTAAGAAACATTTCCGAGAAGGCATCATAAAATAATACATCGATCGAGCTTTCATTATCTACTAAAATACGGCATACATCGTAATCGATAATATTTAAAGAGATTACAACTGCATCATTATGGAAGAATTGAACCTCCTGAGCGTCTACCTCAGTGAAGGTTATGGATTTTTCAGTCCTCCATCTCTTCATCGATCCTCAAGACTTGCTGGCCTCTCCTTGCCAAAATCCCTCCGAGATCATGTTGATGATGTCGAGAGATGATCGATCTCCTTGTTGATCCTCCTTCCTTGGTGGCTCAGGCTACGGCAATGCCCTTGGTCAATTTTTTCGTCCTTCAGGTAGTCGCCGTAGGAATCGATCTAACCTACCTTGTCTGATGAGCTCCTCGATCTCATCTTGGAGTTGGATATACTTCTCAGTGTCGTGATCAATGATCACGATGATAAAAGGCAGAATTTGTTAGGATTGCATCTTGTTATGGGATGAGAAGGCATCCTTTTGGCCTTGACATTTGCTTCCTGAATTTCATCAGCACTTGGAATTTTGGAGGCATTAGAGCAAGGCAATAGTTGTGAAAATCTTCGTTGAGAAAGAACTTTGCCGACACTCTCTATCCGGCTTTCCTACCTTCGAGCTCGGGGGGGGGTGGGGGGTTTCAGCACTTGCTTTACGCTCAGAGGGAGTTTGGGAGCGTGGCCTAAGCTTTCGCATCGAACTTTTCTTTCTCGGTGGGTCCCATCTGGCTCACCGATTCATCGTTTACCAAAGCCTTCATCATTGCTTGGCCTTGAAGGCCTCTTCAACTCGAGCGTAACCTTCCAGCTTGAGCTAGCAGATCGATCAAAGTTCCTCTAAGGTAATACTTTTCTTTAGAAAGAATAGCAAAATCATTCTTCTTCGGAGTCATCCTTGAGTGCGCCATTGCAAACTGATTGGTTCCAAGTTTTTGGATTCCAATGCAAGGCGGTATTAAACCGAATGATATAAATGTTTGGATGGGATTCTCCTTCTTTGCTTGAATGTTCTTCAAAGGAATCTGAAACCTCGGTGCAGATGTCGGCTGCTGACGAAAATGACCACAAAACTAATGGCTCATCTGATAAAAAAAAAGATGGTATCTGGCTTAAGTGCTGAGTACTAGTTTCTAGTTGCTCCCTTGAGGGTGGACGAAAAAGCCCGACATAAAATAGCGTCTGATGCACCATAGAGCAACATCATTATTTGGAAGGCCTCCAGGTGATCGACCAGATCGGAGGTTTTGTCGTAACTCTCAAACTGTGGGAGCTTGAGGTTCGGCGGAGATTGGTTCTGCATGATCCTCTAAAGAAAAAAGAGGGTCAGTAACAAATATCATTACGGTGTGAGGAGGGAGTATGATAGAGCTCCTCAATTCGTCGAATCATTTCTAAGAGCCTTTGATCCAGGAGATCTTTACGATCGTTGATCTTTAGAATTTGCTGATGGAACGAGCACGAAGCTTCCCCTTTGATCGAGTCATGGGCTGAGCATGGGTTGTCCATCTCTCTGCTTTCGCCTTTCGGAGACGCTAAAGGTCGGGTAGCCGAGATTGACACAATTCTCAGATTGGATCATTGAGGCAAATAGAGAAAGCTTGCTCCCAAATTAAACTGATACCGGGGCCTGTTGATGTATGGCTTGCATTGCATCCACGAGGCTACAAACCTACTGGACCAGTAGTTTGAACTACTCCACATCCACCATGGCTGTAGGTGGTGTTTGAGTTACCAGAGCTGGAACGGTTGTATCTGAACGGGATCTGACTGCAGTGGCCATTGATCGTCGGGTCAAAGCTTTCTTGGGAGGCATTTTTTCTAAGAAGAACTCTAGCGAAAAAGAAGAAAGTTTGCTGCTGAACACTCCTTTAAGATCAAGAGAACCTAAGGAACAAAAGCCCTTCCTCTAGCACCAATTCTGTTGGTGCATAATTTGGTTGATGCCAGATCGAGCTGGAGTCGAGAAAGATGAAGTCGCTACCGGTGACCTACAAAATAAAGTTTCATTTAGAGTTGATAGTGGTGGCTCTGGTAGGACCCTCCGACGGTCAAGTTAGCTCTTCTGACCAATAAAAATGGAGGGCTCAAAGAGGAGTTCGGCAAAGTTTCAGAAAGAAAAAAAAAGCTTAGAGAAAACGTATCTGGAGGATCCCTTTTTATAGATGGAGCTTGTTGTAACTGTCCTAATAAATGACCGTCATAACTATTCTGATAAATGCCCATCGTAATCATCCTGATAAATGCCAATCATGATTGTCCTGATAAATAATTATTATGATAAATGATAAATGTAATCATTCAGTAGTGGGATCGTCTGTAGGAATCCGTCTGAAGAAACTGCCTAGAAGGAGTTCGGCTTCCATAGAAGCTCGATTGGAGAAGAAATTCGAAAGGAGTTTAGCTCTTGTAGAAGCTCGACTACTGGAGGAGTTCGGAAGGAGCTCGACTCTTATAGAAGCCCGATTGGAGAAGAAATCCAGAAGAAGTTTGGCTCCCATAGAAGTCCGACTGAAGAAGGAGTCCGGAAGGAGTTTGGCTCTCATATAGAATTCGACTGCTGGAGGAGTCTGAAAAAAGTTCGGCTCCCGTAGAAGTCTGACTGAGAAGAAATTTGAAAGGAGTTTGGCTTCCATAGAAGCCCGACTGCTGGAGAGTCCGAAAGAAGTTCGGCTCCCATAGAAGCTCGATTGGAGAAGGAATCCAGAAGGAGTTTGGCTCCCATAGAAGTCTGACTGGAGGAGGAATCCAAAAGAAGTTCGATCGCTGGAAAAGTTCGGTTGGAGCTCGACCGTTGAGGAGTTCGATTGGGTTTGAAGTCCATCCGGAGAAGTTCGGCTACTGAATGAGTTCGGCTGCTGGAGGAGATCGGGTGGGGTTCGATCGCTGAAAGAGAATTTTCGATCGAAGCTCTTCCATGATTACCAGCTGTATTAGGCTAAGCATGAGGCTGGACTTTGGCGGGAGCGAGATTTATCTCTAACAATATATATATATATATGTATGTATATATGTATGTATGTATGTATATGTATGTATGTATATATACATACATACATACATACATACATATATATACATACATACATACATACATACATACACACACACACATATATATATGTGTATGTATGTATGTATGTATGTATGTATGTATATATACATACATACATACATACATACATACATACATATATATATATATATGTATGTATGGATATATATATATATATATATTGTGTGTATGTATGTCTCTCTCTCTATATATATAATATATATGTATGTATATACGTACATACATACATGCATACATACATATATATGTGTGTACACACACATACAGACATACATACATATATACATATACACACACACACACAACTACAAAAAAGGGCTACGATAGCGGTTTATAACAACTATCGTAGTCTAAAAAATCGTTGGTATAGGCTATGGCAGTGGCTTTCTAACTGCTGCTATTGCGGACGTCGCCGTAGCTCTATGGCAGCGGTTGTTAGAACCACTGCCATAGATGGCCTATTGCGGTAATTTATAAACCATTGCAAGAGATCGATCTATCACAGCGATTATGTAATCACTGCTATAGATATCCTATAGCAGTGATTACATAACCGCTGCCATAGATAATATAGCAGCGATTTCTTAACCGCTGCCATGGATCTAGTGTAACGGTTGGCACCGGACCTATGACAGCGGTTGGTATGGATATGGCAGCAATTTTGACAGGGATTATAAAATCACTACCATAGATCTTGAATAATTAAAAAAATAAAATTTTTATTTTTTTATATATTTTATTTGATAAATATAAATATATAACACAAGAAAATATACTAAACACAAAAATTATTTTAAAATGATAAAATTTTATTATTGAATAAAATTTATTATAATATTTTTTTAAAAAATAAAATACATTAAAGGTCTCCTAAATCTACATCATCGTCATCATCGTCATCACCGAAAGTCAAAGTCGGAGCTAGAGCTGGAGCTGGAGTCGGAGCCGGAGCTGAAGCTGGAATGCGGGCCAACATATCCTTGAAGTTCATGACTTCAAAATACGCGCTAAGCGTCGATATCATATCTCTTATGATGCCCTCCAGATGAGATGCGCACTTCTCAGCCCGATCTGCCCATGTCGCAGCATGATCTGCCCATGCCAACACCTCCTCAAGCTCCTTCTGGCTGACGATATTGAAAGTTTATGAGGAGATGCTCACCTCGGATCAGTAACTCATCGGCGTATGTCCGGACCTGCATCGGATCCTCCCAGAGTGCTCAAGCTCCAAGACCTGAGACAGATGGTCATGAGGCCCAGAGATATCTGGGCCCTTGCTTGCGAGTGCATCTAACTGATCTTGTAATTATAAATTGAAATAAAATTTTATAAGAAATACTAAAATACTAATTATATATACTAATATATTTAATACTTATAAAAATATGTTCGATCATAGCATTCATTGATCTGCCCATCTTGTCCGTGCGGCTGGATCAGAAGATCTCGCTATGACTGGGCATCACTCCATCTCTCATCAGCTATAACAAAGAACAAATTTATCAAAAGGATGATAAAAAATATGAATTTAATTTATCTAGTAAGATTTAGAATTAATTATCTCTCTATGTACACGACTGACCATAGATTCACGGCCTAGAGTGTGCATATACTCCTGGACTGCATGGTTTTCCTGGTTCTGACGGAAGGTAGCCTAACAAGTATTCAAATAAATAATAAATATTTAAAAAATATTTTAATAAAATTTTTAGTATATTAAAAAATTTAAAAGTTAGAAATTTTATCTCGAACTCCTGGCTCCTCCGGTGTCTAACCATCCTCTCCCACTGACTCGAAGGATAGTTCGGTATCCAAGGAACAAACTTCTCTGGAGTGTCTCGTCGGTGCTCGAGCCATCCTCTATGGAGCTTGACCTTGTAACCCTGGTATAACTCTTCGATCTTCCTGAGTCAAGCATTTCGAGCCCTCTCGTGATCGAAAAAATCGTATCTCCTCTGCATAAATTTATCAAAAATCAGTTACAAAATTATTCTAATCAAACATATATAGTGTAAATATATAAAATGCATAAATATAACCAAGATGCATGTACTGTACCCATTCTTCTTCAATCCGATCTGATGGCATCATCATCAAATGCCAGTCTCTGAGCTCTACGGGAATGATGTCCGATTGTCTCACAAGCATTCTAAAAAAAGAATGAATCTCTTGTGCGGTCTCCCCTACCGACGTCTCCTCCACATCATACTGCAGCAACACCTGATGCTGGCAGTTTCACACGTATGCCATACGTATGGGGCCATAAAATATTCAGCTAGATCATGCACCAACAATGCAAATACGTTATGGAAATATATAGTATACAAATACTATATAAAATAAAGTTGTGCTAATATAAGAAAAATGTATATTTAGATGCCTGCAATGGTAGAGGCTTAGCTATCGGTGGAGTAGATGTCGACGGTGGAGGTTCTTGAGCAGCCAATGTTGAGGTGGATGGAGTATGCTCCGACTGCTCCTCAGATGCTGAACTGCACATAACTTGCTGAGAGGCAGGGGTGAAAGCTAAATGGTATTTTGGTGCCATCATGATCTGCAACGTTAATGAACATTAATCAATATAACATTATGATATATCAAATTCTATTCGCTCAAAAGTTGAGCCAACTCCATGCCTGAGATAGCCGGCTTCGTGCCTGAGACATCTAGCTAGGGTCTTTCCCCAACTGGCTCGATCATGGCCCAAGTCGGCTCAACTGCGTATTCAAGCTGGTTCGACTTTGTGCCATCCCCTCGATCACTCCCTCTGTCCCTCTCTCGATCTTTCTCACCGACGATGGCGGCGAGGCCGAACCCATCCCTTCCAGCTTTTCATCTCTCAATCTTTCTCTCTCCCCTTCTCGATCTCCTTGTCGGTGAGGCCGGACCCCATCCCTCCCTCCTCACTCTTCCGATCTCCCTCTCCGACAAGGTCGACCCCATCCCTCCCAGTGAATGCCAAACGAGTCGGACCCCTCCCTCCATCTCTTGCTTCTCGATCTCCCACTCTCCCTCTCTCAATCTCCTCGTTGCGTGGCCAGACCCCCTCCCTCCCAATGATGGCGGCGAGGTCGGTCCCTTTCTTCCTATCTCAAGTACAGATCCATCGGGTATTCAGGTTTGGATCCCGACATCAGTAATTAAAATTAGGTCCAGATCTGAATATTCAAGTTTTGATCCGAATCTAATCCATTGACAGATCTAGTCCACAGCTGCCGACATGGCACAGCCCAAGGCTACCGCCACGATATGATCCAAAAATTACGACATGTAGATAATTAATATTTATTATAATTTTATAATTATTATAATATACATAATAAAAAATAATATTATAAATTTTAAAAAAAAATATATCTGTAGCTATAGAGAGTGGATCGCACTGAAAGCTTTGAGGATCGTCGGCGATGATACTAGGGGACACGGACTAAGAACATGTGAAACAAAGCAAAATAGTGAGATAGAGAAGAGAAAGGAAAAAAGAGAAGAGAATATGGCAGCCGGGATGGAGGTCAGGGGAGGGGCACAGTGATGAGAGCTGAAGGAGGCTTCACACTCGATCGAAGGAGGGCAGAATGGTGTGGTGGGAGGGTGGGGTTTACGGAGGCCGAGGAGGGTTGGATGGGGTTCGCTGGAGGGAGGGTTCGCTAGGACTGAGGGAGGGTCGGATGGAGGGGCGGGGGGGCGGGGGTGGTGGGGTTTCGCGGGGGTGAGCGAGGTTGATGGGTTCATCGGAGAGGGGTTTCGTGGGGGGCCGAGGGAGGTGGATGGAGGTTTGCCAGAGGAGAGTTTCTCTGGAGGCCGAGGAAGGGCGATGGGGGGTGGTGGGTGGTGGGGAGGGGTGACTGCAATGGAGGGCGGAGAGGGAAGGAGAGGAGGGGCAGTGCCGGTCAGGGGGGAAGGAGGAGTGACGCCGGTCGGGGGGGAGGAGGGGCGACGTCGGCCCGGAGGGGAGGAAAGGCGACATCGATCGGGGGGGAGGAGGGGCGACGTCGGTTAGGGAGAGGAGCCTCACCGACGACGAAGAGGAGGAGGAGAAAGAGAGAGCGAGAGAGATTGAGCGCGCACGAAAGGAAAGAAAAAATTTGAAGATTTTTAACCTAACCTACGACAACAGTTATCGAACTGCTGTCATAAATCTATAGTAGTGGTTATCCAAAATCGCTGCCATAGATCTACAACAGTGGTTACCCAAAATTGCTGCCATAGATCCCGATCTATCATAATGATTTTTGATAACCACTGCCATAGATAAAAAATAATTTTTTTCTTATTTTTTTCTAAATATTATATAATTTTGAAATTTAATATCCATCTTTACCATTCATTATCTAAATAATTAATATTAGAGTGTCGTCGCAAAAGATCGCCTCGATCTGATGGCCCTAGCTTCATCGATCAAAAAAATTTGATTTCGACGATCACGAATGATGATGCAATGATCTGATAGATGGAGACCTTTGATGGATCTAAAAATATGCAACGATGATCTTGATGATGTTTGTAGCATACTATCAAAGTTTCACCTCAATCGGATATCTTTATTATGGTCAATTTAGTATGGAATGATTTCGACCATTAAATTAGAAACAAGAGATCAAATGGTTAAATGGCATTCGATTATGAGATAATTTTTTAGTTAAATAATTTTTATTATAATTATAAATATTTTATACGATGATGATAGTAAAATTCAAATCATTTTTATATAAACTATTTATGTTAAGTAGATATTGTAAAAGCATGAGCATAATAACTAGTGAAGTTTTCGAATGGTTATCAGGAGATGTATAGTTTTAGATTGTTCTTTATTTCATGAGTTGAATTTTATAATCACCATCGTAAAAAATAATTAAAGTAGTAGCCAAGATCATTTATAAAAAAACTTATCTCACAATCGGACACCGTTTGGTCCTTTGATCAATCGTTTATTATTTAACGGTCGAAACTAACATATACTAAATTGACCAAAATAATGATATCCGATTGAAGTAAAACTTTGATAGTATACTACAAACATCATCGAGATCATCGTTGCAGATTTTAAAATTCATTGAAAGTCTTCATCTATTAGATCATCGCATCGTTTTTCATGGTCGTCGAAATCAAATTTTTCTAATCGACGAAGCTAAGGCCACCGGATCGAGGTGATCTTTTGTGATGACATTCTAATGATAATTATTTAGATAATAAATGATTAATATGAATATTAAATTTTAAAATTATATAATATTTAAAATATATATATATATGACAGCAGTTATAATTAACCGCTACCATAAATCAGATTATAATAGCGGTTCTTACTAACTGCTGCTATAGATCCGACTTATGGCAGTGGTTATAATGAATCGGTGCTATAGATTGACCTACGATAGCCATTTTTTATAACCGCTGCTATAAGTTCGATCTACGACAGTAATTTTCGTTAACTACTGCTATATGTCGGACCTATAGCAGCGATTTTCGTTAACCACTACTATATGTCCGACCTACGGTAGTAATTTTTATTAACCATTGCTATATGTTGGACCTATAGCAGCGGTTTTCGTTAACCACTGCTATATGTCGAACCTATAGCAGCGGTTATATAACCGCTGCTATAGGTCCGACATATAGCAGCAGTTAACGAAAATCGCTGCCATAGGTGCTATAGCAGTAGTTTCAAAAATCGCTGCTATAGTAAGTGCTGCCATAGATCATTTTTGTAGTAGTAATATATACACACACATACATACACACATATATATATATATGTATAAGTGTATATATATACATATATATATACATACATACATATAAATAAATAAATAAATAAATTAATATTATATAATATATAATATATTATATATATATATATATATATATATATGTATGTATGTATGTATGACATCATGTCTAGTATTAATATAAGATATCTATATCGTATATTGAGTTATGGCGTTGTGTAACTTAACACTATGTATCAATGAACAGCACAGTCATACATGACAATTATATTAGCATTGAGTACCATGTATTGTAAATGTAAACGTTATGCTCAATAGCAGTGTATTATACGTTTGTTATGTCGGATTAATTATGTTATAAAGGAGATAAGGTAAGCTTAGCGTTGAATGTTTATGATGGGTGATACGGGTGTTGGTTGTTCATTGGTCACGTTACGAGTCCTCGGATAGGTCAGGCTCACTGGCCTGTGACAGTTTCATGTCACACTAGCTCACTGCTCACGTCAGAGGGTGGGCTTGGAGGTGAGTCGAATTGTGGATAATTGGTAAGTGATATGTACTGATATATTGATTCAAGTGTGTGTGTGACGTACTCATGACTCATAGACACTTGGTTGATCTAAGTGGACCTTATTGGGTTCAAACGATGTGATACGTCTGTTGTTAAATATGCATTTATATCGATAATATGAGATTGTTTTTAAATTGAGAAATATATCTAGTCTTACTTCTCATTCGTTGCTGGTTCATCTTTGTAGATGGGGATATTGTTACAGGTGTCATAGCTCTTGAGTTAATTATAAGCGTCAATTATTATGAATGCTCTGGGTGTGCGGCAGTGTGCGTGAGCTCTTACGTCGCGGATTACATCAGTAGAATGCGCGGTTCATGGAGTAATAGAATATATCAATTGTTGATGTGTGAATACGTATGGAATGTGTCTCTGCTACGTCTCCTGATGGATGTGATACGTAGGATCATTGTGGGGTTAGCGCCAGCTGCTTTGTGATAGCGGCTACCGTAATGTTATGTTTATTATGCTAAGCTGATACGCAACATACTATACAGGTATGAATGGTGTGGTAATCAACAAGCCACAACTGGATGTGTAATCGTCAATCACTATTGTGAAGCTACGTTGGAATCACACACATACATTACAGCAGTCACGCATCTCGCACAAGCATGAGTAGTTCAATTTGACCATCAACACTGTAGCAGAGGCTCTAAATGGTGTTGTGTGTGTACATGTATTAGTTAAGTGATATCAAATCTATAATACGCGATATAATAAGAAGCATAGTATACGACAGTGCATCACTCATACACCCTCCCATCGGGACCGCAAGCTTGCACCGCGCGCCGCTTGAATTAGGTAAGTTGAGGTGAGAGATAGTCTATATGCATATGGTACGATGAGTTGTGTTGAGCGTTCGTTATAGGTGGTGAAATGGGAAGTATAGCCGCTGATACTTTTCGCGTGAAATCTCCCCCGTCGGAAGTTCAGTCTGATTGCGCTTGCGTTAGATAGCGGGTGAGGTTAGGTTAGTAATGAGTGGTTCAGGTGGGATGGGTATATGATTAGAGTTCTTTGCCGTGAGAATGTGGTGCATAATGAGGCTTTCTTGGTTGAATTAGCGTACTAGCGCGACACCCGTCCAGCCGGATCCTTCTATTTAATGTCGCAAGAGAACAGCATCCGAACTTCTACAACGGTACAAACTGCCTCCTCAGTTGAACTCCTTTAAGCAGCCGAACCTCCTTTTTTACTTTACGGAGAGGTCGAAGCGGTTAATGAGTAGAGCGTACAGCTTAGTATGTGGGATGAGATATCAGGTTGGAAATAAGTGACGGATCGAGACCTAATCAAATTTCTCTTCAGTACCCAGCTATCTTCGTAGAGTTCATGTGGCAGAGTGAGGCTTCCTTCGTCTATGTGGCTCGAGCAGAACCACTGCAGTACCTGCGATTAGCATGTTCAGGAAAATGGTCGTGTTAGATTTGCTACTAGTATATCGGGATACGTATTATTGCTATTCGCTCTTACCGAATCAATATAGTCCTCAGGTGCTGAGAGTGGTATTTGTTCAGGGTAGATTCTTTCCAAGAGTGTCGAACTTTTCGTGTATAACGAAGGATCATCGGCGAGATGGTCGGGTTTAGTTGTAATTTGATAACCGCTGCTTGAAGCATGATATGAGTAGATATACGACACTTCTTGGTCGGACCTGTCTTCTCCGTTTTAAGATGCGATCGATTTCTTATTATGGAGTTCCTGATGAATCGAGCCTTTCGATTATATTTGTCTCCTGTTCAGGTAAGAATTTTCCTGTGTATACCGGTGGTATAGTGAGCTTCGATACTTCGTGCGTTATGTCCGATTATCCGTCATTTTTGTTCGAGACAGATTTTCCTATCCGAGATGAATTGCGGAAGAATTCCTTGTCCAGTGATCTTGTGCTCGTTCAATTGTTGTATTGGAATTTCCTTGACCGAGGGGTGACGTATCGAAAGTTAACGTCTGGTATCGCATATAATTATATACTCCGTCGTGCTCTTGCAGTTGTAGAAGCGGTATTTTGTGTGTATATTAATAGAAATGGCAGAACTTCTTTTCGAACTCGTCTCGCGGTAATGCAGGATATGGGATATATCATTCATGATGCTGGATTGTACTAGTGTGGGGCTGCATGTGTAGTAAGAGTGACTACTTTTGGGAGGCCAACTGCGGCAGTGGGAATGTGTTTCTTCAGTTTCGGGTGATTTTCTAATAGGAGCGGAAATCTCACGGTTTCGTGAAATCTTATCTCTCTTTCGAATGTATGACTCATTGATGCGGAATTCTCCAAGAGCGAATCTCCTTTCTGGTATCTTCTCCTTATGTAGGCTCAGCTGCGATTGATGACTACTCATAACGGAGGGATGCTGAAGATCTTTTCACAGGAACGCTTGTCATAAATCACTGATCAGAAGGATTTCTCTAGGTAAGGCTAACGTTCTTATTCGAAGCCGCCTGTTCGAAATCTGTCCTCTAGGGAGCTGAAACACTATCTTCTTGAGCACCTCTTCAGATTCAGTTCGAATTGCCTGTACAGGAATAAAACTCCTTTCCGGACACTGCTATCCTGCATCTCAACTAAATTATGTCTTTGTAGAAAAGTGTAATCTCTTTCAGACCTCTCTCGCTGCTTAAAGGGTATTGAGTTCCTCCCAGAAAGGCCTAACTTCTTATCGGACCTCTTGGGATCGTTTCAGAGTGAATTTCCTACAGGAGCCAAACTTCTTTCTGGATTTTTTCTTTAGTCAAGATACTCTACAGGAAGGCTCAAGCTTCATTACCGAGTTAATCCTTTTACAGTCGGAGTTTTTGTTATATATGGACCCATAACTACTTTTCGTGCTCGGGAAGTTCATTCTTTTCACGCATAAATGACTTGCACACCTCGCCGCAGTTTCTGTTCCTGGCCCAGCGGTGATAGGTGGTATCGGGTGGAGGCGGTATAGTCTCAGGATTTACATAAGTATGTATTTCTTTCTTATTCTGATTCTCGCTTCTTGAGGATGCACTGCGGTGCGACTTTGTTTCTTTAGAGTCTGAACTATCTTTGAAATTTGATATTTCAAAAGTTTTTACACCAACCAACATCTGCTATTCAAGTCCGACTTCAGAACTTATTATATATTTGAGTTGAGTGCGAATTATAGAGGATGATTGCGCACTGAATTGTAACATCTGATAGAAATGGTTACAATTTTATGTATTTTTTCATTTACCTCTTTGACTACCGCTACTCGGGAATTAGATGATGTGAAATGATGCCTGAGATGTGTTTAATCGAGCTCGGGATGTATTGGTTAGTACGACGCTGGTAACAGACTTTATTATATGTCTCAGGGAATTGAAATTGCTTCTGGTCGGGAAGGTACTCCGGGAGAATCATGTTTATAGATAGTTCATGTCTTTAATTGCGTTATATAATTATTCACTGATCTACTGAAAACGATTCACAAATTCATATGGCTTTGATCTATAAAAAGGCGATCTTCGCACTCGAGAGATATGTTTTTTAGGCTTAACTCTTTCTCTTTCTAAAATTCTATTAGAGTCGCGGAAGGGTTTGACTTGCTGGTGGGGTTTTGAGACAACTGCATTTCTAATTGGCAGAAAGAGTGATCCTGATATCATACGAGATCCTATACAGGAGCCAGTACCAGACCAATTCCGAATGGCGCAGTTTTTTATATTTACAGATATTTGGTGGCGACTCTCTATGTAGTCTACCAATAGCTACAGTCCTCGATATGTGCGATAAATCTAATTCAGATTACTGCGTAGACGTCAATGAATATGTATGTATGTGGAGTATATAATGTATATTATTGTAGAAATATGAATAGATATTAAGTTTTTGGGACTATAGTGATGGTAGTGTCTTGTGATGCAGGTTGATGAGATGATAATCTTACATATATCACAGTGTTTCATTGTTATGGTATGTTATTGTTATGGCGTATTTATGATAACTAGGCAGTATCTATACCTTGACTGTAGGTGTTGTGGTGTGGTATTATAAGATGTGTGCTGGTTTTGGGTCTCAGAGAAGGTCAGGATTTATAACTTTCTTATAAATGGAAAGAGTGTGTAGGGCCGTTGTGCTGCACTGTAGAAGGCTTGGGGTAGTATTGGCATAAATGTTAATAGTATTGTGCGAAGTGGCTTGATCGTGCGTCCGCTGTTGTACGGGATGGATATGTTTGTGTGTAAGATGTGCGGCGTGAAAGATATAGTGGTAGCTAAGCTCGAGATATTGTCGTGTGCTACTATTGATGATACATATACTGTTATTATTGATGATATAGTAGCATATAGAAATTTCGTGAATGGTCTAGAAATATTTGGCTGACCACTGGCTTTATTCAGTACTATTAACATTATCAACATTATACATACATGCATACTGAGTTAGTAAGGTGTTGATTGCGGACTGTTCTTCCGTGTTCTATTAGAATTGTTCTGCTTGATATTAGAAGGTATTTGTACTCTGGAGATAATGTGTTGTATGGGGATAGGGTGAAATGATAAGGGAATGCATGGGGATGTGAATAAAAGAGGAATCCTGAACGGGTTTTCTAATTGATTAGATTTTGTATAGTCTTGAGGTGGAGTATGACTAAGGTATCTTTGAGTATAAATTCTCACAGACGTGATTAGTTATGTTGCCCGTTTCTCTAATAGAGAGAGTCCGCTGTGAACAGCGGGAATACGCGTAGTAGAAGAAGAAGGTAGAGGATGAGATAGATTATATTTATGATAATTGATAGGCTTAGTGATGTATAATGTGATACAGATAGATTATGATAAGTGTGTTGTTGCTAGTGGCCGTTGGTGATAAGAAAGACAGTGTAGAAAGGGTAAGTATAGAACGCATGTGGAGTTGCGAGATAGGTTATTTCTGGCGTGGGGAAAGATGTTAGGTTATTGTTCGAGGAAGGTTTGGGTTGTGAATTTTTTTAGAGATATATATATATTATTTGACTCATGTAGCACAGAGTCGTTATTGATTTTGCTAACGTAAATGCAGGTGCTGTGAGAGTAATCGTGATGAGTAGGATGATCTGCCTATATGCTTAATGGTGTTGGTGTGGATGCATTTGAGTGGGAGTCTGGATAGTTTGTCTTGGAAGTCGTTTAATTTTTATGGATTAATGAACGAGTGTATGGCGCGGGTGTGTGAGTGATATTGAGTGATGGATACATGGGAAGTACGTAGGTGATTATGAATGTGGTATGAGGAGTCGTGTTGATGTATGATTGTAGGATATGTGATTATGGACGAACTATGTGTGGTATTATGGTGCATGGAAGCGACGGTCGAGTGGATTGGAGCGTGTTTCTTACTGTGAGTGTATGTATAAAGACTTTAGTTGGTGTATAGGAGCATGGGATGGGTAGCTGAAATAAGAGCGATGTAGATAAGTATTGTGATTTTTTACCTGTACGTGATGTGTGTATAGATCCTGATATTGTACGTATTGGTTGTTGGTTGAGCTTGTTGGATGGGTTGAGGAGAGGTTGTCAGTTTAGATGCTTGGATATGCGAAGAGTCATGTTGAGGGTAGTCTTGATGCTTTGATTGATTGCGAAGTGGATGAAGTTATGCGTATTGTGAGTGATGATATGCGTTTCTGTCGTACGTAGTATGAGTCGCTGACTGGATGTAGGTAGACCGGTATGTTGCTGAATAAAAGTCCGCTTGAGGTCTTTAATTTTGAAGAATGTGTTTCTGATAGTGGAGATAGAGGTGGTGAAGATGTGATTGCGGGTTGCTCATTTTTTCTAGGTATATATTGGATCGTCAGTGGGCGGTCGTAGTTATTTCGTGTGATTACATAAGTGAGTTGTTGATTATGGAGTTGGCTGGAGGTTGTTCAGTTAGTTGTAAGTTCGTATATTCGTTCGATGATTGTGAGGTGAGTGTCTAGTCAGGAGTGGCTATGATGACTGTGCTAGTGACTCGGGTATTAGTATTTGACGGGTTGTGTCTATTTGTATGTTTGAGGATGGTATTGAGGATTGTGGGGTGGGTAGCTAGATATAGTGTTGTTCTTTGAAGGGATAGGGTATTGGGATTAGGTGTGCGTTCGTCTGGTTCTTATGATGTAGTGGAATTGATATGTTAGTGATTGTGGTTACGTGTGCTAATGTAGGATCCGTTGTTGTGATGTACGAGTTTTATTGGGAGCGCTGTCGTGGTATTAAATTCGCGTCGGAGTGATTTGAGCTGGTATTGAATTATTGATTGTTTGTACTTAAGTAATCTTGCTAGGTGATCGTATCTGTGATGGGGGATTGGGTGATTTGTAGTTGATGCTGGGTTCATTGTGTAATTGATTTCAGGAAGTTGTTTGAGTGTGTATGTGTGATTATTTATATGTGGTATGAAGTCGTATATCGAATGGTAGGTTGATCTCTGGCTTCGGTAGTGACTGAAGATTTGACGTGTGGTTATTGATAGGTAGGTGATGGGGTCTGAGTTGTAGTAAAATTAGAGAGGATCGGTGTTTTGGGCAGTGATTGCGTGTAGGACTATAGTTACTGTATTATGTGCGAATGTCGGCGTATAGCTTTGTCAAAAAGCAGTATGGGTATGTGTATGGTGGTGAGGATTGTAGGATGTTATTGTTGTATAGGATGCCTCGTCTGACATCTGTGGTAACTGGAGTGCGAACCGGTTTTGATGTTAGATTTATTTATCTTTGTGTTGTTGCGTGGGTGGAGAGGGTGATAGGATTGATTAGTACCAGGAATCGCCTGTGTCTATATGGTCTGATGAGTATGATAGATGCGTACTGCGAGTTGGATAGTGGTCTTTGTCAGCGTCTCTCGGTTCGGGCCTCGCTCTGAGTGCGTCGGTATGCTCATACGGTAGTTAATGCATAGCGCGATTGTAGATGTTGGTTGAGTGAGACGATAAGGGTGTATTTTGTGAGTCCGTTGGAAGATTGTAGTTATCACGGACAGAATAGGGTGACGAGGTAGTTGTTGGACTTAAAGTTTGGAGCAATTTAGAGATGTGGAATCGTGTTGTGAATCTGAAGCGAAGTGTTTAGTTTTG
>QRFJ01000737.1:353420-360920 GCA_006176705.1 Cocos nucifera | reverse complement strand
TACGGCAACCAATGGGTCTTCTCCTATAGACATGTTGGAATGTGGTAAGTTCAAGAGAAGATTGTCTTGGAATTTATGTCGTTTGTCTTGGAATTTATGTCGCTTGAGGTTCAGGAGCCGATGCTGAAGAGCTTTGGTTGTCTATGATGATCTAGATTAGGCAATTCAGTTGGTCTGGGATTCTTCGGATAATCTTGTAGGAGCTAGTATTGATTGATGGTGATGATCTTTTCCTCTGGTTTTCATCGTACCATGATGAAGCACTTGAAGTCTGAGGAATAGGTGAATTTTCTTCTGAAGACGGTGAGTTTGATGAGTCTTGAGATGGAGCCCTGTTCATGACCGAGGCTATTTTCGGTGTATGGTGGAAGATAATAGTGATAGGGCCCGTAGGGACTGGATCAAAGTGGAGATGAATATAGTAGTGGTGATGATGGAGGCGGCTGTCAGAATGGGTTGAGCTGGAGTCTTGCAAATGAGGCATTTTTTGAGAGAGGGCTAGAAAGACTAAGGAGAGGAGTAGGAGAGGGCTGCTTGTGAGAGGAGGGCGGGCGGATATTTATAGCTAACAAGGGAGGTTATGGTTAAAGTTTGCTGGAGAAAGATCATGTAACCTGATTTGATTGATTGAATGGGCCTCAGATTTTCTGAGGACAACCTTGGTTTTGAGTTGAGAAGATGGCATTCTATGCATGGTATCTTGTATGGTATCCGATGTGATGAAAGGTTTTGTACCTGCAAAGAGGATTGTTAATGGAACATATTTTTTCCTTTTCTTTTTCTTTTTGCATTTTGCTTTTTCTTTTTGGAACTGCCCCTTAAAGAAGTTGAGTGCTCCCATGTTTCTTTATGACTGGACAGTTGGTATCTTCTATTTCTGAATTGGTGGTAGTTCCCGAATTGGTTTCTGTACCATGACTCATATCGATCAGATAATTGATATCTTGCATCTACAGATTGGTGGTAGATTCTTTCATAGGGATATAGTATCTCATTTCTTACTTGCCTCGAGTAGCTTCTTGGATCAAGTAATACTTCCCAAGTTTCTTCTTTTTTTTTGGGAATAGATATGGGTAACTTTGTTGTCGCCCATATCCTACCATCATTCCAGCATTTTTGGTTTTGCAAAACATTGGCCATTCCATAGACATCTAGGTAGTTATCAATAATGCAAAACTGCCTATTGAGATTTTGTTTGGGATCAACTTTGAATCTTGGTTGAACTGACCAATATGGGTCTTCATGTTGGGAAAGGTGGATGTCATAAATTTGAAATGGGTAAGTGATTGATGTCATATCCCTTTCTTTGATTCCACTGTAGATTCTAATTGTCATTCTTCTTCCAAATCTTTTTGTTTGTTGCAAGATTGCGGAGACAACTCTCGGGAACATTTTGGTAAAGCAGGTAGTATCAATGGTTTGTAGTCCTAACAAGTTCTTTATAGAGAGCTCTTACTCTAGTATGGTTGTTGTTTTTGTTCATATTAGGTATCGAGAGTTTAGGGCAAGAGCACCATTCAATAACAAGATACCTTAATAAGGTTTTAAGCAATTCCTTATCTTCTTGGGGTTTGGCAGCTTTGTGGATGATTATTTCTTGGATTTTTGGTGGTAATTGCTTTTGTACTGATTTCCAGAGGCCGAGTCTTTAGTCTTTGATCGCAAGCATTGCTTTTTCTTGGAGGACTTCATCTGGGTTTTCTGATATTAAGGATAGTGTTGCAAATCTGTTTGTTAATTGCATTTTAGGGGCCATAAGATATATCCCCTATAGGATGTTCTGAAGATAAGAATTAGGAAGAGAGTGATCGTTCGTCTGAAATCCAAAGAGTTTGTTTTGGAATTTTAAGGAGTGTAAAACAATTGGTTTTGAAAATGCTGAAACATTAATATTTTTCAAGGTATCTAGAAATCTGGTTTGCATTTTGGTAAGGTCCATTTTTGATATAGGAATGACAAGTCCATTTTTAATTATCCCATGAGAGAAGGTTTGGAGGTGTTTAAAATATTGTTCTATGTCATCAATGTAGGTGATAATAAATCTAGTATTAATGATTCTTTAAAATTTTGAAGGAGCATTTTTAAGTCCGAATGGCATCACACTCCATTCAAATTGACCAAAGGGAATTGGAAAGATAGTTTTATATTTATCTTTTTCAGTGATCTGGATTTGCCAAAATCCAGATTTGAGGTCAAATTTTGAAAATACGTTAGCTTTAACTATCCTGGATAAGAGCTTTTTTATTTGGGATCGGATACCTTATCCATTTTAAAGTAGTGTTTAGGAATTTGTAATTGATAACAAGTCTTGGAACTTCTCTTTCAATTTTAGCTCTCTTTTGGACATAGAAGGCTGCACAAAATCAAGGGGATCTGCTTGGTTTGATTAATTTCTTGTCTAAGAGAGATTGGATTTTTTTTTGCAGTATTCTAGTATATTTAAGTTCATTTGAATTGGTCTTGTCTTAGTTGGTATTTGGTTTTCATTAAAATTGTCTTCATAAGGAAGATCAATAATGTGTTTTTGACGAGACCAAAAGGCATTTGGTAGTTCGGAACAATTGGTTTTGATTAAATTTTGTTGGAATGTTTGAATTCTATTTTTTAATTCTAGTGCTTGCAATTGTTCTTCTATTTTTTTATGGCTAACTTCTTTCAGGTATTCTAATTATTTTTGTTTTCTTTGAATTAGGTTAACTGAACTTTTTCTAAAAAGTTCAAGGATTTTGTAAAAATATGGATTGATGAATTAGAAGAATAAGCCTTGTCCTAAAAATTTGGCTTTGATTTCTTTATCATCCACATAAAATGGTTTAATCATGTTTAAAAAGGATGTTCCTAGAATGACTAATTGATTTAGATTTTTGACTAGTATGAAGGGGGTCTTCGTATAGACTTTATTGTTGCAAACTAATGCATTGATGAGTTTGTAATTGATTTTTAATTTTGATCCACTTGTAGCGGTCAGTTTTTCTTTAATTTTTTCAAAGAATTTGATAGGTATTAGACCTTCTTGGATATAATTTGAATATACTCCTGAGTCTATTAAGGAAATGGTTTCTAACTAGAAGTCTTCTACTAATAAAGTTATTTCAACTATCCATTTTTGGATTTGTAATTGGGATAAGACTTCAACATAAGTCGAGATTTCAAGGTTATCGATTTTTTTGATGGGGTTGGTCGGTTTGAAGTTTTCGAGTTAGATTTTTATTTGAGATATTTCTCTTTTGATCTCATTGATTTTCTTTTGAAAATCCTGGATAGTAATCTCTTTTATGTTTTTAGGTTCAAACCTTTTTAGGATATTATTCAGGCTATAAGTTTGGATTTCTTTTTCTTTGTTATCCTCAATCAAAGAGTTTTTTAGTTTGATCAAATATTGTTTCTGTAATTTGGATTCTTGTATCTTATCTATAATGTCAAGGAGTAAGTCTTGTTCTTTAGTTATGACGCAAATTTCTCCTTCTGATGTTGTTTGTGAATCTAAGTCAGAGAAACTGACATCAGAGTTTAGAAGGAAGACTTCTAAATTTTGTTTAATTGAGTCTAAGAGGTTTGATTCATCTAGAACTATGTTGTTTATTTTGAATTTTATTTTGCAATCTGAACTAAAATATCTAGGTTTGTCACACCTATAGCAAATAGATGGTTTTGAGGGTTTTTCCTTTTTAATGAAAGGTTTTTTTTCTAGTTTTGTAGGCCGATGTGGGTTTAGAATATATGGTTTATTTTGGCTTAGCTTTATTTTAAATTTTCCAAGAGGATTTTGCTTTCTTTTGACACTATTTGCATTCTTTAGGTCTTTTATGGGGCTTTACCTGAGTTTTGATAGGTGGAAGGCCAATTGTTGGCAAAAGCTTTCTAATTTCTTTTTGCTTGTTATTTGCTCTTTTTTAAGTTGTTGTTTGAGTTTTAATTTTGTGCAGAGGCTTAATCCTTCCTCATTTATGGTACTTATTAGGTCTTCATATGCCAAGTTATCATATGGGATCCTACCATTATTTTAGTTTTTAAGTTTTGTTCTTATTTTGTCAGAGAAGACTGAAGGTAATTCTACAAGAATTTTTTTTTTTCAGAAGAATTGGTTACAATCAACCCTGGTTAAGACTCTAGTAAGGAAAACATCTTTATACCATTTAAAGTCTTGGAGTTTTTTGCATTTAAGTTTGTGAGGATTTCAGAGGTTCTATCTCTAAATTTTGATGGGTCACCTATAAAGTAATTAGTTATTGCAAAGATGAGGGTGGAAACAGCATCTTGTATTTCGTTTTCATTTTCATCTTTGATGGCTTGGCCATCTAGATTTCTTTTGATAGCATTCATGATCTATTATTTTTCTTCATCGGTTAGTAGGAAGTCCCACCAACCTTTGAGTTGGCTTGTAAAGCTAGAGATTAAGGTAGCAGTTATTGTCTGATCTTGGGATCTACTTTTGGTTCTATAAGCAGTTGCCACCATGGTCATTTCCTGTAGTATGCCAAGAATATTGTATTTAGTTTAGCCATCTATATTCCATTCATAAATGGCTTGGGTAGAATATTGGTTTTACTGCATGGGCTTTTCTTCTAAACCTATGTCAGGCATGGTTGGTCTCGATCAATAAGGCCTTTATGAATTAGGACCATAGAGGTTGGTGTTTCCGATCCATCCTCTCACTACTACAAAAAAGGGCTACGATAGTGGTTCGTAACTGCTGCCATAGCCTAAAAAATCGCTATCATAGACTATGATAGTGGTTATTTAATCGCTGCTATTGAAGCCGTCGCCATAGCTCTATGATAGCGATTATTGTAGCGATTGTTTGAACCGCTGCCATAGATAGCCTATTACAGTGGTTTATAAACTACTGTAATAGATCGACCTATGATAGCAGTTATATAACCGCTGCCATAGGTAATATATAGTAGCAGTTTCTTAATCATTGCCATAGATCTAATGCAGCGGTTAGCACCGCTTGCATCAGAAATCAATGGCAGTGGTTATAAAATTGCTGTCATAGATCTTGAATAATTAAAAAAATTAAATTTTTTATTTTTTTTATATATTTTATCTGATAAATACAGATATATAACATGAAAAAATATAATAAATGTAAAAATTATTCTAAAATACTAAAATTTTATTATCGAATAAAATTTATTATAATATTTTTTAAAAAAATAAAATACATCAAAAGTTTTCTAAATCTACATCATTGTCGTTGTCACTGAGAGTCGGAGCTGGAGCCAGAGCTGGAGCTGGTGCTGGAGTCGGAGCAGGAGCCGAAGCTGGAGCCAGAGCTGGAGCTGGAGTTGGTGCTAGAGCCGAAGCTAGAGCTCGAGCTGGAATGCAGGACAACATATCCTCAAAGCCCGTAACTTCAAAATACATGCTGAGCATCGATATCATGTCTCTCACGATGCCCTCCAGATGAGATGCGTGCTTCTCAGTCCGATCTTCCCGCATCGCAGCATGATTTGCCCATGCCAATGTCTCCTCAAGCTTCTCCCGACCGACGACACCAAAAGTCTATGAGAAGATGCTTGGTTCGTACCAGTAACTCGTCAGCGTATGTTCGGGCCTGCATCGGATCCTCCAAGAGTGTTCAGGCCCCAAGACTTAAGACAAATGGTCATGGGGCCTAGAGGTATCTGGGCCCTTACTCGTGAGTGCATCTAACTAATCCTATAATTATAAATTAAAATAAAATTTTATAAGAAATGCTATAATACTTATTGACGTAGAAATTGGTCATCATCGGAAGCAACTGGAGTGGAGGTGGACGAGGTCACCGTTGGAGATCTGTAAAATAAAGTTTCGTTTGGAGCCGATGGGGGGTGGCTCCGACAGGACCCTCCGACGATCAAGTCAGCTCTGGCTAACAGAAATGGAGTGCTCAAGAATGATTTCCATAGAGCTTAGAGATGAAGAGGAGATCTTAGAGATCAGAGGTTCGAGATAGCATATCTAGAGGATCCATTTTATAGGTGGTGCTTGATGGTGATAGCTGCAGTCGCGTGCTGGCGGACCGCTTGAGGTCCGACAGAGTCAGTCTCAGGAAAAGGCGCCATCTGTAGCGGATTGATGGTGACCACCATCACCATCTGATAGTGGATCGCTGTCGCTTGCGATGGACTGATGGTGATGGCTGCAGCTATCTTGATACTGAGCCGCTCGGAGCCGAATGAAGGATTGAAGGGCTTCAACGTGTACCCATTTTGGAGGAGTTTGGACTCCTGAAGAGAAAGCTCATAAGGAGTTCGACTTCTGTAGGCGTCTGGCTGGAGGTGTGCGGCTAAGGCTCGATCGTAGGAGAGTTCGGTAGAGCTCGGTCGATCGAAGAGAGTGTCTGGGAGGAGTTCGGCTTCTGAAGAAGTCCGTTAGAAGGATGTCTAGGATGAGTCTAGCTTCCGAAGAAGTTCGACCAAAAAGGAAGCTTGGAGGGGAGTTCGGCTCTCGTAAGCATCTGGCTGGAGGAGTACGGCTAAGGCTCGGCCGCTGGGAGTTCGGAAGGAGCTCGATCGTTGAGAAGTTCGATCGAGGGACGATCGCTGAGGAGTTTGACCGGCTGAAGGGATGACTGCTTGAGGAGTTTGGCCGAGGGACGACCGTTGAGGAGTTCGACCGCTGAGAAGTCCGAAGGAGCTTGGTCGGCTGAGTAGTTCGACCGACTGTAAGGATTCAGCTAAGATCCGTCTGCTGAAGCTCTTTCGTGGCTACTGGTTGCATTAGGCTGAGCATCGAACTAGACTTCGGTAGGAGCGGAGTTTATCCCCAACACTAGCCCCCCCACTTCCGAGTTTGAAACTCGAAGGAAGGGAGTGCAGAAAGGGCGACTGTCGAAGTCTTCTTCTGGGCTCCGTGCTGGTTTAGGTCGAAGCTTGGGGGAGATCTCATCTCCAGCTAAAGTTAATGTTGAAGTTGAAGCCCGGGGGAGATCCCATCTCCAACCAAGGTTGAGGTAGGCCTCGTCTCCTACGATCGAGGTTGGAGGTTGAGCTCATCAGGGGCGACATTATCTCTTACAGTCGAGGCTGCTTCAGAGGAGATCTCTCCTACAGCCAAGGTCAATATGGGCGCTCAAAAGAGATCCGATTTTTGGTCGAGGTTGGCTCGATCGATCGGGAGAGATCTTATCTTTGATCGAGGTTGGCTCGATCTCCTGTGGCTAGGGTCGATGCGGGCGCTCGGGGGAGATCTTATCTCCTACAGTCGAGTGTGATGCGGGTACTCGGAGGAGATCTTATCTCCTACAGCTGAGCTTTCCTCGGGGGAGATCTTATCTCCTGTTGGTCGGGGTTGAAGCAGATACTCGGGGGAGATCTTATCTCCTGCGTCAAGGTTTCCTCGGGGGAGATCTTTCTCCTTACAGCTGAGCTTTTCCTCGGAGAAGATCTTATCTTCTACAGTCGAGGTTGCCTCGGGGGAGATCTTATCTCCTATAGCTGAGGTTGATGTGGGCACTCGGGGGAGATCCTATCTCCTGCAGTCGAGCTTTCCTCAGGGGAGATCTTATCTCCT
>QRFJ01000737.1:307089-352420 GCA_006176705.1 Cocos nucifera | reverse complement strand
TCCCAACACACCCCCCCACTTCCGAGTTGAAACTCCGAAGGAAGGGAGTGCAGAAAGGGCGACTGTCGAAGTCTTCTTCTGGGCTCCGTGCTGGTTTTAGTCGAAGCTTCGGGGGAGATCTCATCTCCAGCTAAAGTTAATGTTGAAGTTGAAGCCCGGGGGAGAATCATCTCCACCAAGGTTGAGGTAGGCCTCGTCTCTACGATCGAGGTTGAGGTTGAGATCATAGGGGCGACATTATCTCTTACAGTCGAGGCTGCTTCAGAGGAGATCTTCTCCTACAGCCAAGGTCAATATGGGCGCTCAAAAAGAGATCCGATTTTTGGTCGAGGTTGGCCTCGATCGATCGGGAGAGATCTTATCTTTGATCGAGGTTGGCTCGATCTCCTGTGGCTAGGGTGTGCGGGCGCTCGGGGAATCTTATCTCCTACAGTCGAGTGTGTGCGGGTACTCGGAGGAGATCTTATTCCTAACAGCTGAGCTTTTCCTCGGGGAGATCTTATCTCCTGTGGTCGGGGTTGAAGCAGATACTCGGGGGAGATCTTATCTCCTGCAGTCAAGGTTTCCTCGGGGGAGATCTTATCTCCTACAGCTGAGCTTTCCTCGGAGAAGATCTTATCTTCTAAAGTCGAGGTTGCCTCGGGGGAGATCTTATCTCCTATAGCTGAGGTGATTGGGCACTCGGGGGAGATCCTATCTCCCTGCAGTCGAGCTTTTCCTCAGGGGAGATCTTATCTCCTGCAATCGAGCTTTTTCTCAGAGGAGATCTTATCTCCTACGATTCGAGGTTGAAGCGGGCACTGGGGAGATCTTATCTCCTACAGTCAGCTTTCTTAGGGGGATCTTATCTCCTGCAGCTGAGCTTTCCTCGGGGGAGATCTTATCTCCTGCGATCGAGGTTGAAGCGTGCACTCGGGGGAGATCTTATCTCCTATAGTTGAGGTTTCCTCGGGGGAGATCTTATCTCCTGCAGCCGAGGTTGCCTCAGGGGAGATCTTATCTCCTGCAGTCGAGGTCGATGCGGGCACTCGGGGAGATCCTATCTCCTACAGCCGAGCTTTCCTCGGGGGAGATCTTATCTCCTACGATCGAGGTTGAAGCGGGCACTCGAGGGAGATCTTATCTCCTGCAGTCGAGTGTGATGCGGGCACTCGGGGGAGATCCTATCTCCTGCAGCCGAGCTTTCCTCGGGGGAGATCTTATCTCCTGCAGTCGAGCTTTCCTAGGGAGAGATCTTATCTCCTCCGACCGAAGTTTGAAGTGGGCACTCAGAGGAGATCTTATCTCCTACAGTCGAAATTTTCTCGAAGAGATCTTATCTCCTGCAGTCGAGCTTTCCTCAAAAAAGATCTTATCTCCTGCGGTCGAGATTGAAGCGGGCACTCGGGGGAGATCCTATCTCCTGCAGCCAAACTTTTCTCGGGAGAGATCTTATCTCCTGCAGCCGAGCTTTCCTCGGGGGAGATCTTATCTCCTGCGGCCGAGGTTGAAGCGGGCACTCGGGGGGAATCTTATCTCCTACAGCCGAGGTTTTCTCGGGGGAGATCTTATCTCCTGCAGTCGAGCTTTCCTCATGGGAGATCTTATCTCCTGCAATCGAGCTTTCCTCGGGGGGAGATCTTATCTCCTGTGGTCGAGGTTGAAGCAGGCACTCGGAGGAGATCTTATCTCCTGCAGTCGAGCTTTCCTCGGGGGAGATCTTAATCTCCTGCAGCCGAGGCTTCCTCGGAAGGGATCTTATCTCCTGCTGCTGAGCTTTCCTCGAGGAAGATCTTATCTCCTACTGTCGAGCTTTCCTCGGGGGAGATCTTATCTTCTGCAGCCGAGCTTTCCTCGGGAGAGATCTTATCTCCTGCAGCCGAGATTTCGTCGGAGAAGAACTTATCTCCTGCAGCCAAGGTTAAAGGTTTTCGACCTGCTCGTGTTAGGATGAGGTTCTCCTCCTATTCCTAATACGGCAACTATTGACTGTTTCTTCCCTGTCATTGCATAGTTTTTGTATCCAAAAATAATATTATCGAAAGGAAGGAATTTTATTGAAAGGAAGTTACCGACAGCGCGTCCCCAAATTCTTCATGTTTTAGGGTCGTGGTAGTGTTATTTCTTCGTGTTTCTTTGGTCGATAAGCTCTGGGTCGGACGACCTTCATCTCCTGCTGGCCTCCTCAATTTGGAGCATGCTTCTCTTGGCTTTGACGCTGAGAGATGATGGATCACCGATATACCAAGCTCCTCCCAGGGACAATGTTGATGACGTCGTGAGGCGGCCGATCTTATCATTTCTGATTACGGTAGCATCCTTAGCCGATCTTCTCGTTGCTATTTCTGGCTATGGTAGCGCCCTTGGCCGATCTTCTCGTGAGCTGGATGCATTCCTCAGTATCGTGATCGTGATCGTGATGGTAGAGGCAGTACTTACCATGATCGCGCTTGTTTGGGGGAGACCGTAACCCTTCTGGTCTTGGTAGTTGGCTCTTAACTTCGGTGAGAATTTGAGTTTGAGGAGCATTTTCGGGAGGAGGGCTTCTTCGCGCCCTTCTATCGAGGCTTTCTTGATGGCATACTCGAGGGGGAGTTCGGCCTCACTTGCACCGAACTTCATTCCGATGATGAGGGTTTGAGGGGGAGTTCAGCCTTGCTTGCACAAATTTTGTTTCCGATGATGAGCTTCGAGGGGGAGTTCGGCCTTGCTTGCACCGAATTTCGTTCCTTTTTCCTACAAAAGCTTCCGTGGGAGAACTTTATGCTTCTTTGTCCGGACTTTCTTGACGACAAGCTCGAGGGGGAGCTCGATTTTGCTTGCTCAAACTTCATTTCACCTCTTGTGAATTTTTTGTAGGGGGTTTCGTTGATGACATACTCAAGGGGAAGTTCGGCCTTGCTTGCGCCGAACTTCACTCCACCCTCCTGCGAAGCTTTCATCGAGAGGACTTCATGTTCCTTTGTCGGAGCTTCCTTAGTGGCGAGCTCGAGGTGAAGTTCGGCCTCGCTTGCATTGGGGAGGTGGTGGACGTGGCCGAACTTTATTCCGCCTCCTTGGACGTGGTCGAACTTCATTCCGTCTTCTTGCAAAATCTTCTTCGGAGGAAGTTCATGCCCCTCTATTGGGGCTTCCTCGACGATGAGCTCGAGGAAAAGTTCGGCCTCGCTTGTGTCAAACTTCATTCCACTTTCCCACGAAACCTTCCGTGGGAGAACTTCATGCCCCTTTGTCGGGGCTTTCTTGATGATGAGCTTCAAGGGGAGTTCGGCCTCGCTTGCACTAGAAAGATCGTGGAGGACGTGGTCGAACTTCATTCCGCCTCCTTGGATGCGGTAAAACTTCAATCTGCCTCCTTGCAAAACCTTCTCTGGAAGAAGTTCATGCCCCTTTGTCGGGGCTTCCTCGATGACGGGCTCGAAGGGGAGTTTGGCCTCGCTTGCACCGAACTTCATTCCACTTTCCCGCGAAACCTTTCGTGGGAGAACTTCATGTCCCTTTGTCGGAACTTTCTTGATGATGAGCTTCGAGGGGAGTTCGGCCTCGCTTGCACTGGGGAGGTCGTGGACATGGCCGAACTTCATTCCACCTCCTTAGACATGGTCGAACTTCATTCCATTCCTACGGAAGAACTTCTACTCTCCATTTCTCCTTTCTTAGGGTGATTGGTATGCCCGAATGCTCTTTCTTAAGGCCGGTTCCTCGCATCCTCATGGTGGGTTTGCTGGTAAAGTTTCCGTCGGAGGTTGTCGCATGGTCAGCATCATCTTGATGGGGCTACGAACCTGACCAGCAGGTTGAACTACTTCACATCTGTGGTGGCTTCGTATGGAGCCTGGGCTGAAATGGGAGCAGATGGACCTAGCGCGTAGGCGACCGATCGTCGAGTCGAAGCTTTCCTAGAAGACATTTTTTCTTTAGAAAAGAACTTTAGTAAGAAAGAAGAGAGATCTCCAAAGAGGGAAGAGAGAAATCATCACCGAGCACTCCTTTAAGAACAAGGAAACCTCGGAGGTTCATGCCCTTCCTCTAGCGCCATTCTGTTGATGCAGAAATTGGTCATCGTTGGAAGCAGCTGGAGTGGAGGTGGATGAGGTCACCACTAGAGACCTGCAAAATAAAGTTCCATCTAGAGTCGGTGGGGGGTGGCTCTGGCAGGACCCTCCGATGATCAAGTCAACTCTGGCCAATAGGAATGGAGTGCTCGAAAATGATTTCCACAGAGCTTAGAGATGAAGAGGAGATCTTAGAGATCAGAGGTTCAAGATAGCATATCTGGAGGATCCTTTTTATAGGCGGAGCTTGATGGTGATAGCTGTAGCCGCGTGCTGGCGGACCGCTCGAGGTCCGACAGAGTCAGTCCCAGGGGAAGGCATCATCTGCAGTGAATTGATGGTGACCGCCATCACCGTCTGATAGCGGATCGCTGTCGCTTATGGCGGACTGATGGTGATGGCTGCAGCTGTCTTGATACTGAGCCACTTGGGGCCGAATGAAGGGTTGAAGGGCTTCAACGTGTACCCATTTCGAAGGAGTTCGGACTCCTGAAGAGAAAGCTCGGAAGGAGTTCGGCTCTTGTAGGCGTCTGGCTGAAGGTGTGCGGCTAAGACTCGATCGCAGGGCAGTTCGGTAGGAGCTCGACCGATCGAAGGAGGTGTCTGGGAGGAGTCCGACTCCTAAAGAAGTCCGTTCGAAGGATGTTTGGGATGAGTCCAGCTCCCGAAGAAGTTTGGCCAAAGAGGAAGCTTGGAGGGAAGTTTGTCTCTTATAAGCATCTGGCTGGAGGAGTGCGGCTAAGGCTCGACCGCTGAAAGTTCAAAAGGAGCTCGATCGTTGAGAAGTTCGACCGACTGAAGGGACGATCGCTGAGGATTCGATCGAGGGACGATCGTTGAGAAGTTCGACCACTGAGAAGTCTGAAGGAGCTCGACCGACTGAGCAGTTCGATCGACTGTAAGGGTTCGGCTAAAATCCATCTGCTGAAGCTCTTCCGTGGCTACTGGTTGCATTAGATTGAGCATCGAATTAGACTTCGATAGGAGCGGGATTTATCCTCAACAATACTAATCATATATACTAATATATTTAATACTTATAAAAATACGTTCGATCGTGGTGTTCATCGGCCTGCCCGTCTTATCCGTATGGCTGAATCGGAAGATCTCGCTATGGCTGGACATCACTCCATCTCTCATCAGCTATAATAAAGAATAAATTTATCAAAAAGATGATAAAAAAATATGAATTTAATTTATCTAGTAAGATTTAGAATTAATTACCTCTATATGCATACGACTGGCCATAGACTCGCAGCCTAGAGTGTGCGTATACTCCTGGACTGCATGGTTCTTCTGATTCTAACGAAAGATTGCCTAACAAGTATTCAAATAAATAATAAATATTTAAAAAATATTTAAATAAAATTTTAAGTATATTGAAAAATTTAAAAGTTAGAAATTTTATCTCGAACTCTTGGCTCCTCCAATATCTAACCATCCTCTCCCACTGACTCGAAGGACAGTCCTGTATCTAGAGAATAAGCTCCTTCGAAGTGTCTCATTGATGCTCGAGCCATCCTCTATGGAGCTTGACCATGTAATCTCAGTACAACTCTCCGATCTTCCTTAGTTGGGCATCTCGAGCCCTCTCGTGATCAGAAAAGTCGCACCTCCTCTGCACAAAGTTATCAAAAATTAGTTATAAAATTATTCTAATCAAACATATATAGTATAAACATATAAAATACATAAATATAATTAAGATGTGCGTACTTATCCATATCTCCTCCCATACTTAGTCCCTGACGGCAGCATCCATCAAACACCAATCTTTGGGCTCTACGAAAATGATGTCTGACCGCTTCATAAGCACTCCAAAAAAGGAATGTATCTTCCGTGTGATCTCCCCTACCGGCCCCCCTCCGCATCATAATAGACCATTACCTGATGCTGATGGTTTCACATGTGTACCATACGTGTGGGACAGTAAAATGTCTGGCTGGATGATGCACCTATAATGTAAATACGTTATGCAAATATATAAGTGTACAAATACTATATAAAAAATAAAGTTGTACTAATATAATAAAAATGTACACTCAGATGCCTGCGTAGTAGCATGTGTCTCAGATATGGATGATGGTAGAGGCTCAACTGCTAGTGGAGTAGATGCCATCAGTGGAGTAGATATCATCGGTGGAGTAGATGCTGACGGTGGAGGTTCCTGAGCAGTCGATGTCGAGGTGGATGGAGTATGCTCCGACTGCTCCTCGGATGCTGAATTGCGCGTAACCCACCGAGGGGTAGGATGAAAGCTAGATGGCATTTCGATGCCATCGTGACCTGCAATGTTAATGAACATTAATCAATATAACATGTTGAAAAATAATATTAGTATAGCATCAATAACTAGTCTCTAATATGTACACTAATCAATTGATGGGTCTACGTTATGCAATGTAATAAACAAAAGCAACAAGATATCAACATCCAAAAAATATTATGCAATAAATTCTACAATATGAATTATATTCATAAATAATTAAGGATGAGTAGCAGTCATAGATCTGATTTCTTGTGCGAGCCTTGGTGTTAATCCAAAAACCTGAAAGAAGAACAAAGTAGATGATGGTGCCACCTTAGGGCTTAAAGTTTGAACATTAAAGAAACATATCAAATTCTATTCGCTCAGAAGTTGATCCGGCTCTGTGCCTGAGATAGCCAGCTCCATGCCTGAGATATCCGACTTGGGTCCTCCCCAAGCTAGCTCGATCATGGCCTGAGCTGGCTCGGCTGCGTACCATCTACTCGATCACTTTCCTCTCTTCCTCTCTCGATCTCTCTCACCGATGATAATGGCAAGGCCGAACCCCTCCCTTCTAGCTTTTTCCATCTCTCGATCTTTTTCTCTCTTCCTCTCTCGATCTCCCTCACGATGAGGTGGACCCCATCCCTCCCTCTCTCTCACTCTCTCGATCTCCTCATCATTGATGCTCCCTCTCTCGCTCTCTCGATCTCCCAGACAATGGTGAGGCGGACCCCCTCCCTCCCAATGATGGCGGCGAGGTCGGATCCCTCCCTTCCTCTCTCCCTCTCTCGATCTCCCTCGTCGGCGAGGGGACCCCCTCCCTCCCTCCCTCGATCTTCCTTGCCGACGGTCGGCGAGCGACCGGCCCTCCCTCTCTCAATCTGTCGGTCTCCCTCTCAGTCTCTCCATTTCTTAGTTTTGGATTCGGAATCTCGACCTTTCGGATCCATTAGGGTCCGGTCTGGTACTTCAAGTACAGATCCATCGGATATTCGAATTCGGATCCGATATCAGTAATTAAAATTGGATCTGAATCATTGAATCTATCCAGATTAGTCGATCCAAAAACTATGGCATACAGATAATTATAATATTTATAATAAATATTTATAATATTTATTATAAATATTTTATAAATTATTATAAATATATATAATTAATAAATAATACTATAAAATTTTAAAAAAAAATTATACCTGCGGCTATAGAGAGCAGGATCGTACATCGAAAGCTCTTGAGGGTCACCGGCAATGATGCTAGAAGGAGGACGACGGCACTAGAGATAATCTGCGAAATAAAAGCAAGATAGTGAGATAGAGAAGAGAGAGAAAGAGGAAAGAGAGAGAGAGTAGGGGCGATCGGGGATGAGGGGGCACAGTGGGGGGGCCTAGGAGGCCCCAGGACAATGTGAAGGGAATCACGAGGTGGCGGGGAGGAGCGACCGAGGATGGGGGAAAGAAAGGATGACCAGGGGTCGGGTGGGGGTGGCTGGGAGGGGCGGCCGGAGATGGGGGGCTGGGGGGGCAGGGTGGTGGGAGGGGCGGCCCAAGGATGGGGGAAGGAGGGGCAGCCGGGGGAGGGTGGGTGGGGGGAACGAGTGGGGGGTGGTGGGTGGCAGGGAGGAGCGACGGGGTTGGGGGGGAGGAGGGTGGTCGGTGGGAGGATGGGCGGTGGGGGGGTTGGGTGGGGGTAGCGGATGGCGGGAGAGGCGGTCGGGATGGGGGGGCCGGAGGGGGAGGGGGAAGGAGGGACAGTGCGGTCGGGGGGGAAGGAGGGGCTGCATCGATCGGAGAGGAAGAAGCCTCATTGGTGATGGAGATAATAGGGAGAGATAGAGAGATCGAGCATGCATAGGAGGGAAGCAAAAAAAATTTGAGAATTTTTAATCTAACCTACGGCAGCGGTTATCGAACCACTGTCATAGATCTACGACAGTGATCATCCAAAATCGCTGTCATAGATCTACAGCAATGGTTCTATAATCGCTGCTATAGATCTATAGTAGCGATTTTTGATAACCGCTGCCATAGATTGAAAATATTTTTTTTTTTATTTTTTTTCTAAATATTATATAATTTTAAAATTTAATGCCCATCTTCACCATTCATTATCTAAATAATTATCATGAGAGTGTCATCGCAAAAGATCGCTTTGATCCGATGGCCCTAGCTTCATCGATTAGAAAAATTTAATTTCGACGATCACAAATGATGATGCAATGATCTGATAGATGGAGACCTTTGATGGATTCAAAAATCTACAATGATGATCTTAATGATGTTTGTAGCATACTATCAAAGTTTCACTTCAATCGAATATCGTTATCATGGTCAATTTAGTATGGAATGATTTTGACTATTAAAGTAGAAACAAGCGATCAAAGGGTTAAACGACGTTCGATTATGAAATAATTTTTTAGTTAAATAATTTTTATTATAATTTTAAATATTTTATATGGTGATGATAGTAAAATTTAAATCATTTTTGAATAAACTATTCATGTTAAGCAGATATTACAAAGTACGAGCATAACAACCAGTGAAGTTTAGAATATTATCAAGAGACGTATAGTTTTAGATCATTCTTCATCTCACGAGTTGAATTTTATAATCATCACCATAAAAAATAATTAAAGTAGTAGCCAAGATCATTTATAAAAAAAATTATCTCATAATCGAACACCATTTGATCTTTTGATTACTCGTTTATCATTTAACGGCTGAAACTAACCTATACTAAATTGACTAAGATAACGATATTCGATTGAAATAAAACTTTGATAGTATACTACAAACATCATCAAGATCATCATTATAGATTTTTGGATCCATCGAAGGTCTCCATCTATCAAATCATCGCATCATCGTTCGTGGTTATCAAAATCAAATTTTTTTGATCGATGAAGCTAGGTCCATCGGATCGAGGCGATCTTTTGCGATGATACTCTAATGATAATTATTTAGATAATGAACGATGAAGATGGACATTAAATTTTAAAATTATATAATATTTAATATATATATATATATATGGCAGTGGTTATAATTAACCATGCCATAAATAAACTTATAGCAGCAGTTCATAATAACCGCTACTATAGGTCCGACTTATGGCAGTGGTTTTACTAACCACTGCTATAGATCTAGCTTATAGCAGTGGTTACAATGAATCGCTGCTATAGGTCCAATCTACGGTAGTAATTTTTGTTAACCACTGCTATATATTGGACCTATAGCAGCGGTTACAAAAATCACTGCCATAGGTCCGACCTATAATAACGGTTAATGAAAATCGCTGCCATAGGTTCTATGGCAGCGGTTTTGAAAATCGCTGTCATAGTATGCACTGCCATGGACCATTTTTGTAGTAGTGTCTAATTTTGTTAATTTGAAGATTTTATTCTGGTTCATCAGAACCAATACTTGGTATAGGACTTTCTAGTCTGACTTTGCTAGGTTCAGATTTATCACTTTGTTCTGAGTTATTAGACTCACCAAAATTATCACTCATCTGATCTAAGATAGCTATTGATTTTCTCTTTTCTGAAGATTCTGGTGTATCTAGAGCAGAATGGATGAGTTCCAGGGTTTCTAGACATTTGTTTATTTCACCCAGAAGGTTTCTGTCTCCTAGGTCATCTTTGAGTTTTTTGGAAATCTTGAAAAGTTTAAAAGCCGGTGCAGAGCTAATAGTTTTGATTCCTAATTTATCTAAGGCCTTTTTTTCCATCCTGATCAATTGGTCACCTATAGTTTTGAGACTCTGGTTGGTATAGTTGATTTATTCTAAGATGTTTTTGAGATCCCTAGGGTTTACAGATTCCTGGGGATCATTTTTGAGTTTTATGGATGAAGCTGTAACTTGTATTTGTCAAACTTGGATTTTGACTTCTTGGAAAGGAGGATGGATCCATTCTATGATCCTTCCTCTTCCATCTTCCCATGACATCATGACTTTAGGATGGATCATGTCAACTTGTTTGGATTTGGTGTGCATTTCATACCATTCAAACAAACCTATGTGGTCTTTAATGGAGTTCATGAAATAAAACCATTTGGTTTTAAGACTAATCCTTTCAGCTTCATCAATTTTAGTAAAGAAATTGATTCTTTTTACCTCATTCCTTTTTGAGTGGAAGTCCCTTCTAAGTAGGTCTTTATCTAGGATAAATTTCTTACTTATCATATTGATTTAAGGATCCATCTGTGAATATGTTGGACTTAAATTTGGAGATTCTACTTATTCATTGTAATATGGTTTTGGAATTATTGGTTTTGAATCTACTTGGATCAAGTTTGTTTCTACTGAATAACTTTCCGTAGCAGGTGTGAATGAAGAGATTGGGGGAAGGCTTAAAAGGGTGAACCTAGAGCTAAATCTCTTTTCCACTCTTAGCCTGCTAAATTTGATGGAAACATCACCTTCAAGTGTTATAGTAATGATTTCAAGGTGACTAGTTTCTTGTCTCATAGGTGGGATAGATTTTTCAAGAGTCCAGCTATCAGGTAGGATTATTTCATCCCATATCAAAGTTTTGGGGATGAAAACATTCTCTTTGTTTGAGTCTGTTTGGAAATAGTCAGTTTGTCCTAAAGATTTTTTTGCTAGAGATCCTATGTGATTAAAGGTGTTTGTGGCCTTGAAATATATTCTTGCTAGAATGGTTAATGATGGAGATCCTGGAAGTATTTTGAGGTTATGGAGTTTGATCTCTAATTCCAAGGCTTTTAGTATATTTAATCTTTGGTTTGGATGGTAAGGTCCGTATTGTAATTACAATAGGCAGGACTGTTGAATACACTGATTTCTACCATTCCTAGTAGGAAATCATAGTATTCCAGGAGCCTACCATCTTTTAAGCACATTAGGAGGATACTGTTGATACCATTCCTTACCATTAGGAAAACAATAATTTGTACAAGTCCTAGGTATAAGAACTCATACTTAGATTTGATGCTGTCTATCAATCTTTTGGAGACTAATGGGATGAGAACATGATCTTTGGTGACTGAGTAGGTATCCTCAATCATTTTGATTCTCGAGTCTAGGATCAGCTAGTTGGTTTTGTAAATTGCCTTGAGGGAAATTTTTGGGATTACTACTTTAGTTGGATCATATTGGATCTTATGTCTGCCTTCGCTAATTCCTTCACCTCGAGAAGAGGAGGAAAAAGAAAAGTTTCTGGATAGCATACTCATGCTTAACTAGAGACTAGTTATAGAAAACTGTGTCTAAGTGCCACTAGTAAGGTGTTATGCCATTAGTAACTTTCAATGCCACAACGAAAAGAGAAATCTTTTTTCAAATATGACTAACTATCCTGCCTAACAATGGCACTTCCTGGCCTCAAACGGGACTGCAGGACTTACTGCCTCTAGGAAATGATTTTCAATTTCTTGGAGTTACTTAATACTTTACACAAAAACTCAGTATACTAGAACTAGTTTCTACTTGAGGATGAGGTGGTGCTATGCAGAGGCTCTATTTAACTACTTTTCCTTCGGGGGCAGAAAGAAAAAGGCCAGGCTCTGATACCACTTGAGGATGACCTCCAATAGACAGGTTTGTATGCGGTTTAAAAGTGATTAAAAGAAATGCGAAAGATAAGTAAAACTAAAATAAAGCCATTATAATCATAACATATCAGGACAACCTCTCTACTATAAAGGATAAACCTTACAGCAGGACAACCTTCAGTTTGTGTGATAATAGTTCATATATGAGAATGCATAAAAAATTTAAAGAGATTGAAAGAAAATTTGATTATATTAAATATCTTACATACCAAATTGAAGAACAATATACTTGTTTACAAAAGCTTCAGATGAAGAACAGCATACTTCAAAAGATTACATCTTTTTTCAAAAGCATTAAAGCACACATGAAGAGGTTTTTACAAGAGTGAAGAGGGGGAGAATAGGTATGGAGGAATTGAAAAGAAGAAAAGAGACTGGAGAGAGGAGAGATGGCTGGAAGTACTGGTGATTCTTGGCGATATTAATTTTTTTCAATGTCTTCTTCCTTCGGGTTCTTTCCGTTTCATAAAGTCTGGCGGACTTCAATTGTCTTCTATTTTGGTTGAGGAGTGAGCTGGCTAGCTTGTCCATGCTATACTTCTTGAATCCAATACCATGGGTTGAAAAAAAAACTATGGATGGAAAACCATGGGTTTTGGTTGTTTTGAGAGAAATCGTGGGTTCTTTGTCTTCATTACCATGGGCTGAGAAAAAACTATGGGCTTTGATTATTTTGGAAAAATCTATGTGCTGGTGATATTAGACTGGTGGGACAGTCTACTAGTCATTTGATTGTGTGGGAAAGTTTGATGGGAAACTTGGTGAAGTGGGTAGGTCCGACCAGGTTGAATCATTTGATGAGGTTGAGCTTGTTGTAGAGGATGCAGAATCGATGTAGTGATGTTCTTCAAGCCTTCTTTTGAGAATTTCATGGGTGTCGTAGATATTTAATGTGGAAGAGCTTAAGGTCATCCTTTTTGCTGGTAAAGTCCTGCAGCAACCAATGGGTCTTCTCCTATAGATGTGTTGGAATGTGGTAAGTCCAAGAGAAGATTATATTGGAATTTGTGTCGTTTGTCTTAGAATTTGTGTCGCTTGAGGTTCAGGTGTTGATGCCAAAGAGCTTCGGTTGTCTGTGCTGATCTGGATTGGGCAATTCAGTTGGCCTAGGATTCTCTGGATAATCTTGTAGGAGCCAGTATCGAATGATGGTGATGACCTTTTTCTCTGATTTTCATCTTGCCATGATGAAACACTTGAAGTCTGAGGAATAAGTGGATTTTCTTCTGGAGATGCTAAGTGTTTAGGGATTTATAATTGATAACAAGTCTTGGAACTTCTCTTTCAATTTCAGCTCTCTTTTGGACATAGAAGTCTGCACAAGACCAAAAAAATCTGCTTGGTCTGATTAATTTCTTGTCTAAGAGAGATTGAATTTCTTTTTTACAGTGTTCTAGTATATTTGAGTTTATTTGAATTGGTCTTGTCTTAGTTGGTTTTTGGTTTTCATTAAAGTTATCTTCATAAGAAAGATCAATAATGTATTTCTGACAAGACCAAAAGGCATTTGATAGTTCAGAATAATTGATTTTGATTAAATTTTGTTGGAATGTTTGAATTTTATTTTTAATTCTGGTGTTTGCAATTGTTCTTCTATTCTTTTGTAGCTGACTTCTTCTTCTAGGTATTCTAATTATTTTTGTTTTCTTTAAATTAGGTTAACCGAACTTTCCTTAAGAAGTTCAAGGGTTTTATAAAAAGATGAATTGATGAATTAGAAGAATAGGCTTTGTCCTAAGAATTTGGCTTTGATTCCTTTATCATCCACATAAAAAGGTTTAATCATATTTAAGAAGGGTGTTCCTAGAATGACTAATTGATTTAGATTTTTGACTAGTATGAAGGAGGTCTTCATACAGACATTATTATTGCAAACTAACGCATTGGTAAGTTTGTAATTAATTTTTAATTCTGATCCACTTGCAGTGGTCAGTTTTTCTTTGATTTTTTTGATAAATTTAGTAGGTTTAGGCCTTTTTGGATACAATTTGAATCTACTCCTAAGTTTATTAAGGCGATGATTTCTAATTTAAAGTCTTCTACTAATAAAGTTATTTCAACTATGCATTTTTGGATTTGTAATTGGGATAAGACTTCAACATAAGTTAGAATTTCAAGATCATCGATTTCTCTGATGGGGTTTGTCGGTTTGAAGTTTTCGAGTTGAGTTTTTATTTGATATATTTTTCTTTTGAGCTCATTGATTTTCTTTTGGAGATCCTGGATAGTAATTTCTTTTGTGATTTTAGGTTCAAACCTTTTTAGGATATTATTCAGGCTGTAAGTTTGGATTTCTTTTTTCTTGTTATCCTCAGTCAAAGAGTTTTTTAGTTTGGTTAAATATTGTCTCTATAATTCAGATTTTTGTATCTTATCTATAATGTTAATGAGTAAGTCTTGTTCTTTGATTATGACATAAATTTCTCCTTCTGATATTTTTTGCGAATTTGAGTCAGAGAAACTGGCATCAAAGTTTAGAAGGAGGATTTCTAGATTTTGTTTAATTGAGTCAAAGAGATTTGATTCATCTAGGACTATGTTATTTATTTTGAATTTTATTTTGTAATCTAAACTAAAATATCCCGGTTTGCCACATCTATAGCAAATAGGTGATTTTAAGGATTTTTTCTTTTTGACGAAGGATTTTTTTCTAGATTTGTAGGTCGGTGTGAGTTTAGAATATATGGTTTATTTTGGCTTAGCTTTATTTTGAATTTTTTAAGAGGATTTTGCTTTCTTTTGACACTGTTTGCATTCTTTAGGTCTTTTAAGGGGCTTTACCTGAGTTTTGATAGGTGGAAGGCCATATTATTGGCAAAAGATTTTTAATTTCTTTTTGCTTATTATTTGCTCTTTTTTAAGTTATTGTTTGAGTTTTAATTCTGTGTAGAGGCTTAATTCTTTCTCATTTATGGTACTTATTAGGTCTTCCACTACTACAAAAATGATCTATTGCAGTGCTTACTATGGCAGCGATTTTCGAAATTACTATCATAGGTCCTACGATAGCGATTTTCGTTAACCACTGTCATAGGTTGAACATATGACAATGATTTTCTATAATCGCTACTATATGTCGGACCTACGACAGCAGTTTTCGTTAACCGCTACCATAGATCGAACCTATGGCAGCGATTTTTGTAACCGCCGCGATAGATCCGACATATAGCAGCGGTTACAGAAAATCACTGCCATTGATCGAATCTATAGCAGCGGTTATAAAAAAATACTACTATAGGATAACCTATAACAGTGGTTCATTATAACCGCTGCCATAAGTCAGACCTATAGCAGCGGTTAGTAGGAACCACTGTTATAATCTGATTTATAGCAGCGGTTAATTATAACCACTGCCATATATATATATATATATATATATATATTATATAATTTTAAAATTTAATGCCCATCTTCATCATTCATTATCTAAATAATTATCATTAAAGTATCGTTGCAAAAGGTCACCTTGATTCGATGGCCTTAGCTTCGTTGATCAGAAAAATTTGATTTCGATGACTACGAACGATGATGCGATGATCTGATAGATGAAGATCTTTGATGGATTCAAAAATCTATAATGATGATCTTGATGATGTTTGTAGCATACTATCAAAGTTTTACTTTAATCGGATATCATTATCTTAGTCAATTTAGTATAGGTTAGTTTCGACCATTAAATGATAAGTGATTGATCAAAGGATCAAATGGTGTCCGATTATGAGATAATTTTTTTTATAAATGATCTTGGCAACTACTTTAATCATTTTTTATGGTGGTGATTAAAAAATTTAATTTGTGAGATGAAGAATGATCTAAAACTATACATCTCCTAATAACCATTCTAAAACTTCACTGATTGTTATGCTCGTGCTTTTGCAATATCTGCTTAACATGAATAGTTTATACGAAAATGATTTAAATTTTACTATCATTGTCATATAAAATATTTAAAATTATAATAAAAATTATTTAACTAAAAAATTATCTCATAATCAGATGCTGTTTAACCCTTTGATAGCTTGTTTCTAATTTAACGATCGAAATCATTCCATACTAAATTGACCATGATAACGATATCTGATTGAAGTAAAACTTTGAAAGTATACTACAAACATCATCGAGATCATCATTGTAGGTTTTTGGATCCATCGGAGATCTCCATCTATTAGATTAATGCATCATCGTTCGTGGTTGTCGAAATCAAATTTTTATGATCGATGAAGCTAGGGCCATCGGATCGAGGCAATCTTTTGCGATAATACTCTAATGATAATTATTTAGATAATGAATGATGAAGATGAACATTATATTTTAAAATTATATAATATTTAGAGAAAAAAATTATTTTTCATCTATGGCAGCGGTTATATCGAACTGCTGCTATAGATCTACAGCAGCGGTTATAGAACCGCTATCGTAGATCTATGGCAGCAATTTTGGGTACCGCTGTCATAGATCTATGGTAGTGGTTAGATAACCACTGTCGTAGGTTAGGTTAAAAATCTTTAAATTATTTTTTCTTCCATGCGCGCTCGATCTCTCTCTCCCCCTCCTCTTCATCGTCGGTGAGGCTCCTCCCCCCATCCGACGTCAGCCCTCCTCCCCCCCCGACCGATGTCGCCCCTCCTCCCACCGACCAGCGTTGCCCCTCGTCGCCCCTCCTCCCCCCGACCGGCATCACCCCTCCTCCCCCTGGCCGGCATCGACCCTTCCCCCCAGCCGGCATCGCCCCTCCTTCCCCCTCGATCGGAGTTGTCCCTCCTTCCCCATCCCTCTCCGACCCCCCCATCCCCGACCACCCCTCTCCGCCACCCCCACCCCTCCATCCGACCCTCCCTCTCCACCCCCATCCCCGGCTGCCCCTCCCCGCCACTCACCACCCCCACCCCCCCACCCCTCCATCTGACCCTCCCTCGGTCCCTTATGAAACCCCCCTCCAGCGAACCTCCTGCTCCTCCCTGAAATCCCTCCATTCGACCCTCCTCGCCAGACCTCCGATCCACCCTCCTTCTCCCCTCCCACCACCATCCCCCCTGCGCCCTTCCTCCTCACGCCCCCCCTCCCGCCCCTGCTCTCTCTCTCTCTCTCTCTCTTCTCTATCTCACTATCTTATTTTTATTTCGCAGGATTATCTCTAGTGCCGTCGTCCTCCTCTAGCATCATCGCCGGACGACCCTCGGAGCTTTCGGTGCGATCCGCTCTCTATAGCCATAGGTATAATTTTTTTTAAAATTTTATAGTATTATTTATTAATCATGTATATTTATAATAATTTATAAAATATTTATAATAAATATTATAAATATTTATTATAAATATTATAAATATTAATTATAAATATTATAATTATCTGCATGCCATAGTTTTTGGGCCGTGCCATGGGGGTAGTCTTGGGTCATGCCATATCGGTGGCTATGGATTAGATTTGTTAACAGATTTGGTTCAGATCAAAATCTAAATATTTAGAACTGGACCCAATTTTAATTACTGATACCAGTTTCGAACCAGAATATCCGATGGATCTATACTTAAGAGAGGAAGGAAGGGATCCAGCTTCGCCACCATCATTGGGAGGGAGGGGGTCCGACCTCACTGCCATCATTGGGAGGGAGGGGGTCCGACCTCACCGGTGAGGAAGATTGAGAGAGCAAGAGAGGAAGGAAGGGGTCCGACCTTGTCGGCATCATTGGGAGGGATGGGGTCCGACCTTGCTGATGAGAGAATCGAGAGAGTGAGAGAGGGAGGGATGGGGTCCGACCTTACTGACGAGGGAGATTGAGAGAGAAAGAGAGAAAGATCGAGAGATGAAAAAATTGGGAGAAAGGGGTTCGGCCTCGCCACCGTCGCTGGTGAGAGAGATCGAGAAAGGAAGAGAGGGAGTGATCGAAGGGATGGCACATAGTCGAGCTGGCTCGGATATGCAGTTGAGTCATTTCGGATACGCAGTCGAGCTGGCTTAGGCTGTGATCAAGCTGATTGGGGGAGGATCCTAGCTGGATGTCTCAAGCATAAAGCTGGCTGTCTCAGGCATGGAGTAGGCTCAGCTTTTGAGCGAATAGAATTTGATATGTTACGATGTTATATTGATTAATGTTCATTAATGTTGCAGGTCATGATGGTACCGAAATGCCATCTAGCTTTCACCCCTACCTCTTGGTGGATTACATGCAGTTTCGCATCCAAGGAGCAGTTGGAGCATACTCCATCCACCTCGGCATCGGCTACTCAGGGACCTTCACTGTCGGCATCTACTCCACCGACGGCATCTAGTCCACCGACGGCATCTAGTCCACCGACGGCATCGAGTCCACCGACAGCTGAGCCTTTACCATCACAGGCATCTGAGTGTACATTTTTATTATATTAGCACAACTTTATTTTTTATATAGTATTTGTATACTTATATATTTGCATAATATATTTGCATTGCAGGTGCATCATCCAGTCGGACATTTCATGATCCCACACGTATGGCACACGTGTAGAACCACCAGTATCAGGTGATGGTGCAGTATGATGCGAAGGAGATGTTGGTAAGGAAGATCATGTGGGAGATGCATTCTTTTTTTGGAATGCTTGTGAAGCGGTCGGACATCATTCCCATAGAGCCCAAAGATTGGCATTTGATGGATGCTGCCATCAGAAATCGGATATGAAAGGAGATATGGATAAGTATGCGCATCTTAGTTATATTTATATATTTTCTATGTTTACACTATATATGTTTGATTAAAATAAGTTTGTAACTGATTTTTGATAAATTTGTGCAGAGAAGGTATGACTTCTTCGATCATGAGAGGGCTCAAGATGCCCGATTGAAGAAGATCGGAGAGTTGTACAGGAGTTATAAGATCAAACTCCATAGAGGATGGCTCGAGCACTGATAAGACACTCTAAAGGAGCTTCTTTCTTGGATACTGGACTATCCTCCGAGTCAGTGGGAGAGGATGGTTAGACACTGGAGGAGCCAGGAGTTTGAGATATATTTTTTAATTTTTAAATTTTTTAATATATTTAAAATTTTATTTAAATATATTTTAAATATTTATTATTTATTTGAATACTTGTTAGGCTACCTTCCATTAGAATCGAAAGAACCGTGCAGCCCAGGAGTACACGCACACTTTAGGCCACGAGTCTATGGCCAGTCGTGTGCATAGAGAGATAATTAATTCTAAATCTTACTAGATAAATTAAATTCATATTTTTTATCATCTTTCTGATAAATTTATTTTTTATTATAGCTGATGAGAGATGGAGTGATATCCAGCCATAGTGAGATCTTTCGATCCAACCATATGGACAAGAAGGATAGACCGATGAATGCCACGATCGGACGTATTTTTATAAGTATTAAATATATTAGTATATATGATTAGTATTATAGTATTTCTTATAAAATCTTATTTAAATTTATAATTACAAGATCAGTTAGATGTGCTTGCAAGTGAGGGCCCGGATACCTCTAGGCTCCATGATCATCTATCTCAGATCTTGGGGTCTGAGCACTCTAGGAGGATCTGATGCAGATTCAAACACACACCGATGAGCTATTGGTCTAAGGAGAGTGTCTCCTCATAGACTTTCGATGTCGTCAATCGAAAGAAGCTTGAGGAGGCATTGGTACAGACAGATCATGCTGTGATGTGGGCAGATCGGGCTGAGGAGCACGCATCTCATCTGGAGGGCATCATGAGAGACATGATGTCGATGCTCAGTATGCATTTTGAAATCATGAGCTTTGAGGATATGTTGGCCCATATTCCAGCTCTGGCTTCGGCTCTGGCTCCAGCTTCTGCTCCAGCTTCCGCTTCAGGTGATGACGACGACGACGATGATGTATATTTAGGAGACTTTTGATGTAAATTATTTTTTTAAAAAATATTATAATAAATTTTATTCGATAATAAAATTTTAGCATTTCAGAATAATTTTTATGTTTATTATATTTTCTTATGTTATATATCTATATTTATCAGATAAAATATATAAAAAATAAAAAAAATATTTTTTTAATTATTTAAGATCTACGGTAGTAATTTTATAACCGTTGTCATATCCATACCAACCGCCGCCATAGGTTCGATGATAATCGCTACACTAAATCTATGACAGCGGTTAAGAAATCGCTGCTATAGATAACCTATGACAGTGGTTATGTAACTACTACTATAGATATCCTATGACAGCGGCTACATAACCGCTGCGATAGGTCGATCTATTGCAATGATTTATAAATCATTATAATAGATAATCTATGACAATGGTTCTAACAACTGCTGCAACAACCACTATCATAAAGCTACGGCGACGATCGTAATGGCAGCGGTTAGAAAATCGCTACTATAGCCTATGATAGCGATTTTTTGGGCTACGATAGTAGTTACAAATCGCTGTCGTAGTCCTTTTTTGTAATAGTATTTATATGTCAGGTTATCATATGGGATCCTACTATTATTTTGATTTCTAAGTTTTATTCTTATTTTATCAGAAAAGACTGAAGGTAATCCTATAAGAAATTTTTTTTTCTAGAAGGATTGGTTACAATCATCCCTGGCTATAACTCTAGTTAGGAAAACATCTTTATACCAATTAAAGTGTTGGAGTTTTTTGCATTTAAGATTTGTGAGGATTTTAGAGGTTCTATCTCTAAATTTTGATGGATCATCTATAAAGTGTTTGGTTATTGCAAAGATGAGGATGGAAACAACATCTTATATTTCATTTTCATTTTTATCTCTGATGGCTTGGCCATCAGGATTTCTTTTGATAGCATTCATGATCTATTATTTTTCTTCATTGGTTAGTAGGAAGTTTCACCAACTTTTGAGTTGGCCTGTAAAGTCAAAGATTAAGGCAGCAATATTGCCCGATCTTGGGCTCTACTTTTGATTTTATAGATAGTTGCCACCATGGTCATTTGCTGTAGTATGCCAAGAATATTGTATTTAGTCTAGCCATCTATATTTCATTCATAAATGGCTTGGACAGAATATTAGTTTTGTTGCATGGGCTTTTCTTTTAAACCTATGTCAGACATGATTGGTCTCGGCCAATAAGGCCTCTATGGATTGGAGCCATAGAGGCTGATATTTTCGGTCCATCCTTTAGTTTTGTTAATTTGAAGATTTTGTTCTGGTTCATTAGAACCAATGCTTGGTGTAGGGCTTTCTAATCTGACTTCACTAGGTTCAGGTTTATCATTTTGTTCTGAGTTATCAGACTTACCAAAATTATCACTCATTTGGTCTAAGATAGCTATTAACTTTATCTTTTCTGAGGATTCTGGTGTATCTAGAATAGAATGAATGAATTCTAGGATTTCTAGATGTTTTTTTATTTCACCCAGAAGGTCTCTGTCTCCTAGGTCATCTTTGAATTTTTTGGGAACCTCGAAGGGCTTAAAAGCTAGTACAGAGCTAATAGTTTTGATTCCTGATTTGTCTAAGGTCTTTTCTTCCATCCAGATCAATTGGTCATCTATAGTTTTGAGACTCTAGTTAGTCCAGTTGTTTTGTTCTAAGATATTTTTGAAATCCCTAGGGTTTACAGATTTCTGGGGATCATTTTTGAGTTTTACGGGTGAAGCCGTAACTTGTATTTTTTGAACTTGGATTTTGACTTCTTGGAAAGGAGGGTGGATCCATTCTATGATCCTTCCTCTTCTATCTTGCCATGAGATCATAATTTTAGGATGGATTATATCAACTTGTTTGGATTTGGTGTGCATTTCATACCTTCCAGAAGGGGAAGTACTAAAAAAGGATAGTTAAGTAGTTAACTACTTCTCCTTCGGAGGTAGAAAGAAAAAGGCCAGGCTTTGATACTACAAGATAAGTAAAACAAAAATAAAGCCATTATAATTACAACATACCAAGACAACCTCTCCACTGTAAAAGATAAATCTTACAGCAAGACAACCTTCAGTCCATGTGATAATAGTTCATATATGAGAATGCATAAAAGATTTAAAGAGATTGAAAAAAAACTTGATTATATTAAATATCTTACATGCCAAGTTGAAGAATAGCACACTTATTTACAAAAGCTTCAGATGAAGGACATCATACTTCGAAAGATCACACCTATTTACAAAAGCATTAAAACACACATGAAGAGGTTTTTATAAAAGTGAAGAGGGGGAGAATAGGTATGGAGGACTTGAAAAAAAGAAAAGGGACTGGAGGGAGGAGAGATGGCTGGAAGTATTGGTGATTCTTGGCAATATTGGGCGATAATTTTTTTCAATGTCTTCTTCCTTTGGGTTCTTTCCATTTTATAGAGTTTGGCGGACTTCAATTGTCTTCTATTTTGGATGAGGAGTGAGCTAGTTGGCTTGTCCATGCTGTACTTCTTGTATCCAATACCATGGGCTGAGAAAAAAACTATGGACGGAAAACCACGGGTTTTGGTTGTTTTGAGAGAAACTGTGGGTTCTTTGTCTTCATTACCATGGGCTGAGGAAAAACCATGGGCTTTGATTATTTTAGAAAAATCTGTGTTGGTGATATTAGACTGGTGGGCCAGTCTACTAGTCATTTGACTGTGTGGAAAAGTTTGATGGGAGACTTGGTGAAGTGGGTAGGTCCGACTAGCTTGAATCATTTGATGAGGTTGAGCTTATTGTAGAGGATGCAAAATCGATATAGTGATGTTCTTCAAGCCTTCTTTTGAGAATTTCATGGGTGTTGTAGATATTTGATGTGGAAGAGCTTGGGGTCATCCTTTTTGCTGGTGAAGTCCTGCAGCAACCAATGGATCTTCTCCTATAGATGTGTTGGAATGTGGTAAGTCCAAGAGAAGATTGTCTTGGAATTTGTGTCATTTGTCTTGAAAGTTATGTCACTTGAGGTTCAGGTGTCGATGCCGAAGAGCTTTGGTTGTCTGTGCTAATCTGGATCGGGCAATTTAGTTGGCCTAAAATTCTCCGGATAATCTTGTAGGAGCCAATATCGGATGATGGTGATAACCTTTTTCTCTGGTTTTCATCTTGCCATGATGAAACACTCGAAGTCTGAGGAACAGATGGATTTTCTTTTGGAGACGGTGAGTTTGATGAGTCTTGAGATGGAGCCCTGTTTATGATCGGGGCTATTTTCGGAGTATGGTGGAAGATAATAGTGATAGGACCCGTAGGGACTGGATCAAAGTGGAGATGAATATGATAGTGGTGATGATGGAGGTGGCAGTCAAAATGGGTAGAGCTAGAGTCTCGCGGATGAGGCATTTTTTGAGAGAGGGCTAGAAAGACCAAGGAGAGGAGTAGGAGAGGGCTGCTTGTGAGAGGAGGCCTGGCGGGTATTTATAGCTAACAAGGGAGGCTATGGTTAAAGCTTCTTGGAGAAGGATCATGTAACCTGATTTTTGATTGATTGAATGGGCCTCAGAGTTTCTGAGGACAAGCTTGATTTTGAGTTGAGAAGAATGGCATTCTATGCATGGTATCCTATATGGTATCCGATGTGATGAAAAGTTTTGTACCTACAAAGAGGATTGTTAATGGAACATATTTTTTCTTTTTCTTTTTTTTTGCATTTTGCTTTTTCTTTTTGGAATTGCACCTTAGAGAAGTTGAGTGCTCTCATATTTCTTTATGGTTGGATAGTTGGTATCTTCTATTTCTGAACTGGTGGTAGTTCCCGGATTGGTTTCTATACCAGAACTCATATCGATCAGATAATTGATATCTTGTGTCTACAGATTGGTGGTAGATCCTTTCATATGGATATAGTATGTCATTTCTTACTTGCATCAGGTAGCTTCTTGGATCAAGTAATACTTCCCAAGTTTCTTCTTCTTTGTTAGGAATAGTTATGGGTAACTCTGTTGTCGCCCATGTCCTACCATCATTCCAGCATTTTTGGTTTTGCAAAACATTGGCCATTCTATAGACATCTAGGTAGTTATCAACAATGTAAAACTATCTATTGAGATTTTGTATGGCATCACCTTTGAATCCTGGTTGAACTTACCAATATGGGTCTTTATGTTGGAAAAGGTGGATGTCATAAATTTGAAATGGGTAAGTGACTGATGTCATATCCCTTTCTTCAATTCCACTGTAGATTCTAATTATCATTCTTCTTTCAAATCTTTTTGTTTGTTGCAAGACTGCAGAGATAACTCCTGGGAACATTTTGATAGAGCAGGTAGTATCCATGGTTGTAATCCTAACAAGTCCTTTTTGTAGAGAGCTCTTACTCTGGTATGGTTGTTGCTTCTATTCGTATTAGGTATCGAGAGTTTAGGCTAAGAGCACCATTCAATAACAAGATACCTAGATAGGGTTCTAAGCAATTCCTTGTCTTCTTGGGGTTTGGCAGCTTTGTGGATGATTATTTCTTGGATTTCTGGTGGTAATTGCTTTTGTACTGATTTCCAGATGCTGAGTGTTTTGTCTTTGATCACAAGTATTGCATTTTCTTGGAGGACTTCATCTGGATTTTCTGATATTAAGGATAGTGTTGCAAATCTATTTGTTAATTGCATTTTAGGGGCCATAAGATGTATCCCCTATAGGATGTTCCGAAGATAAGAATTAGGAACTCCTCATTCAATTTCAGCTCTCTTTTGGACATAGAAGTCTGCACAAGACCAAGAGGATATGCTTGGTCTGATTAATTTCTTATCTAAAAGAGATTGAATTTCTTTTTTGCAGTGTTCTAGTATATTTGAGTTCATTTGAATTGGTCTTGACTTAGTTGGTATTTGGTTTTTATTAAAGTTGTCTTCATAAGAAAGATCAACAATGTGTTTTTGACGAATCCAAAAGGCATTTGGTAGTTTGGAACAATTGATTTTGATTAAATTTTGTTGAAATATTTGAATTCTATTTTTTAATTCTGGTGTTTGCAATTATTCTTCTATTTTTTTGTAGCTGTCTTCTTCTTTTAGGTATTCTAATTATTTTTGTTTTCTTTGAATTAGGTTGACTGAACTTTTTCTAAAAAAATCAAGTATTTTGTAAAATGGTGCATTGATGAATTTGAAGAATAGACCTTGTCCTAATAATTTGGCTTTGATTTCTTTATCATTCACATAAAAGGGTTTAATCATGTTTAAGAAGGATGTTCCTAGAATGACTAATAGATTTAGATTTTTGACTAGTATAAAGGGGATCTTCATACAGATATTATTGTTGCAAATTAGTGCATTGGTGAGTTTGTAATTGATTTTTAATTCTGATCCACTTGCAATGGTCAGTTTTTCTTTTATTTTTTTGAAGAATTTAGTAGGTATTAGGCCTTCTTGGATACAATTTGAATCTGCTTCTGAGTTTATTAAGGTGATGGTTTCTAACTTGAAGTCTTCTACTAATAAAGTTATTTCAACTATCCATTTTTGAATTTGTAATTGGGATAAAACTTCAACATAAGTTGGGATTTCAAGGTCATCAATTTCTCTGATTGGGTTGGTTGGTTTGAAGTTTTCCAGTTGGATTTTTATTTGAGATATTTTTTTTTTGAGCTCATTGATTTTCTTTTGGAGATCCTGGATAGTAATCTCTTTTATGTTTTTAGGTTCGAATCTTTTTAGGATATTATTCAGGCTGTAAGTTTGGATTTCTTTTTCCTTGTTATCCTCAATCAAAGAGTTTTATAGTTTGGTCAAATATTATCTCTATAATTCAGATTCTTGTATCTTATCTATAATGTCAAGGAGTAAGTCTTGTTCTTTGGTTATGACACAAATTTCTCCTTCTGATGTTGTTTGAGAATCTGAGTAAGTAGAACTGGCATCAGAGTTTAGAAGGAGAACTTCTAGATTTTGTTTAATTGAGTCTAAGAGGTTTGATTCATCTAGAACTATGTTATTTATTTTGAATTTTATTTTGCAATCTAAACTAAAATATCCAGATTTGCCACACCTATAGCAAATAGGTAGTTTTGAGGATTTTTTATTTTTGATGAAGGATTTTTTTCTAATTTTGTAGGCCGGTGTGGGTTTAAAACATATGATTTATTTTGGCTTAGCTTTATTTTGAATTTTTCAAGAGAATTTTATTTTCTTTTGATACTGTTTGCATTCTTTAGGTCTTTTATGGGGCTTTATCTAGGTTTTGATAGGCGGAAGGCCAAATTATTGGCAAAAGCTTTCTAATTTCTTTTTACTTGTTATTTGCTCTTGTTTAAGTTGTTGTTTGAGTTTTAATTCTGTGCAGAGGCTTAATCCTTCTTCATTTATAGTACTTATTAGATCTCCAAATGTCAAATTATCATATGGGATCCTACCGTTATTTTGGTTTCTAAGTTTTGTTCTTATTTTGTCAGAGAAGACTGAAGGTAATGCTACAAAAAAATTTTCTTTCTAGAAGGATTGGTTACAATCATTCCTGATTAAGACTCTAGTTAGAAAAATATCTTTATACCATTTAAAGTCTTGGAGTTTTTTGTATTTAAGATTTGAGAGGATTTCAAAGGTATTATCTCTAAATTTTGATGGTCACCTATAAAGTATTTGGTTATTGCAAAGATGAGGGTGGAAACATCTTGTATTTCATTTCCATTTTCATCTCTGATGGCTTGGCCATCAGGATTTTTTTTTGATAGCATTCATGATCTATTGTTTTTCTTCATTGATTAGTAAGAAGTTCCACCAATCTTTGAGTTGGCCTGTAAAGTCAAAGATTAAGGCAATAATTATTACCTAGTTTTGGGCTCTACTTTTGGTTCTGTAGGCAGTTACCACCATGGTCATTTGCTATAGTATGCCAAGAATATTGTATTTAGTTTGGCCATCTATATTTCATTCATAAATGGCTTGGGTAGAATATTAGTTTTGCTGCATGGACTTTTCTTCTAAACCTATATCAGGCATGGTTGGTCTCGATCAATAAGACCTCTGTGGATTGGGGCTATAGAGGCTGGTGTTTTCGATCCATCCTCTAATTTTGTTAATTTCGAGATTTTATTCTGGTTCATTAGAACCAATGCTTGGTGTAGGGCTTTCTAGTCTGACTTTGCTAGGTTCAGGTTTATCATTTTGTTTTGAGTTATCAGACTCACCAAAATTATCACTCACCTGATCTAAGATAGCTATTGACTTCCTCTTTCTAAGGATTCTGGTGTATCTAGAGTAGAATGGATGAGTTTCAAAGTTTCTAGATGTTTTTTTATTTCACCCAGAAGGTCTCTGTCTCCTAGGTCATCTTTGAGTTTTTTTGGAAACCTCGAAGGGCTTAAAGTTGGTGCAGAGCTAATAGTTTTGGTTCTTGATTTGTCTAAGGTCTTTTCTTCCATCCTGGTCAATTGGTCATGTATAGTTTTGAGACTCTAGTTGGTTCAGTTATTTTGTTCTAAGATGTTTTTGAGATCCCTAGGATTTATAGATTCCTGGGAATCACTTTTGAGTTTTACGGGTGAAGCCGTAACTTATGTTTTTTGAACTTGGATTTTGACTTCTTGGAAAGAAGGGTGGATCCGTTCTATGACCCTTTCTCTTCCGTCTTGCCATGAGATCATGACTTTAGGATGGATCATGTCAACTTGTTTGGGTTTGGTATGCATTTTATACCTTTCGAAAGGGGAAGTACTAAAAAAGGATAGTTAAGTAGTTAACTACTTTTCCTTTGGGGGTAGAAAGAAAAAGGTCAAGCTCTGATACCACAAGATAAGTAAAACAAAAATAAAGCCATTATAATCACAACATTCAGTTCGTGTGATAATAGTTCATACATGAGAATGCATAAAAGATTTAAAGAGATTGAAAAAAAACTTGATTATATTAAATATCTTACATGCCAAGTTGAAGAATAGCACACTTATTTGCAAAAGCTTCAGATGAAAAACAGCACACTTCGAAAGATCACACCTTTTTACAAAAGCATTAAAACACACATGAAGAGGTTTTTACAAGAGTGAAGAGGGGGAGAATAGGTACAGAAGACTTGAAAAGAAGAAAAAGGACTGGAGGAAGGAGGGATGGCTGAAAATATTGGTGATTCTTGGTGATATTGGACGATAATTTTTTTCGATGTCTTCTTCCTTTGGGTTCTTTCCATTTTATAGAGTCTGGCAGACTTTAATTATCTTCTATTTTGGTTGAGTGAGCTGGCTAGCTTGTCCATGCTGTACTTCTTATATCCAATACCATGGGCTGAGAGAAAAACTATGGACGGAAAACCATGGGTTTTTGTTGTTTTGAGAGAAACCGTGGGTTCTTTATCTTCAATACCATGGGCTGAGGAAAAACCATGGGCTTTGGTTGTTTTGGAAAAATCTGTGTGCTGGTGATATTAGACTGGTGGACCAGTCTACTAGTCATTTGATTGTGTGGGAAAGTTTGATAGGAGACTTGATGAAGTGGGTAGGTCCAACCAGCTTGAATCATTTGATGAGGTTGAGCTTGTTGTAGAGGATGCAGAATCGATGGAGTGATGTTCTTCAAGCCTTCTTTTGAGAATTTAATGGGTGTTGTAGATATTTGATGTGGAAGAGCTTGGGGTCATCCTTTTTGCTGGTGAACTCCTGCGGCAACCAATGGGTCTTCTCTTGTAGATGTGTTGGAATGTGGTAAGTCCAAGAGAAGACTGTCTTGAAATTTGTGTCATTTGTCTTGTAATTTGTGTTGCTTGAGATTCAGATGCCGATGCTGAAGAGCTTTGGTTATCTGTGCTGATCTGAATTGGGCAATTCAATTGGCCTGGGATTCTCTGCATAATCTTGTAGGAGCCAGTATCGATTGATGGTGATGACCTTTTTCTCTGGTTTTCATCTTGCCATGATGAAGCACTTGAAGTATGAGGAATAGGTGGATTTTCTTCTGGAGACGGTGAGTTTGATTAGTCTTGAGATGGAGCCCTATTCTTGATTGAGGCTATTTTCGGTGTATGGTGGAAGATAATAGTGATAGGGCCCGTAGGGACTGGATCAAAGTGGGGATTAATATGGTAGTGGTGATGATGGAGGCAGCAGTCAGAATGGGTTGAGCTGGAGTCTCGTGGATGAGGCATTTTTTGAGAGAGGGCTAGAAAGACCAAGGAGAGGAGTAGGAGAGGGCTGCTTGTTAGAGGAGGCCTGGCGGGTATTTATAGCTAACAAGGGAGGCTATGGTTAAAGCTTGCTGGAGAAGGATCATGTAACCTGATTTGATTGATTGAATGGGCCTCAGAGTTTCTGAGGACAACCTTAGTTTTGAGTTGAGAAGAATGGCATTCTATGCATGGTATCCTATATGGTATCCGATGTGATGAAAGATTTTGTACCTTCAAAGAGGATTGTTAATGGAACATACTTTTTTTTTCTTTTTCTTTTTGGAATTGTGCCTTAGAGAAGTTGAGTTTTCCCATATTTCTTTATGGTTGGACAGTTGGTATCTTCTATATCTGAACTAGTGGTAGTTCTCAGATTGGTTTCTGTACCATGACTCATATCGTTCAGATAATTGGAATCTTGCATCTACAAATTAGTGGTAGATCCTTTCATAGGGATATAGTATCTCATTTCTTACTTGCCTCGGGTAGCTTCTTGGATCAAGTAATACTTCCCAAGTTCCTTCTTCTTTGTTGGGAATAGTTATGGGTAACTCTGTTGTTGGCCATATCCTACCATCATTCCAGCATTTTTGGTTTTGCAAAACATTGGCCATTCTGTAGACATCTAGGTAGTTATCAATAATGTAAAATTTCCTATTGAGTTTTTGTATGGGATCTCCTTTGAATCCTGGTTGAACTGACCAATATGGGTCTTTACGTTGGGAAAGGTGGATGTCATAAATTTGAAATAGGTAAGTGATTGATGTCATGTCCCTTTCTTCAATTCCACTGTAGATTCTAATTGTCATTCTTCTTCCAAATCTTTTTGTTTGTTGCAAGACTGCGGAGACAACTCCCGGGAACATTTTGGTAGAGCGGGTAGTATCAATGGTTGTAGTCCTAACAAGTCCTTTGTAGAGAGCTCTTACTCTGGTATGGTTGTTGCTTCTGTTCATATTAGGTATCGAGAGTTTAGGATACGAGCACCATTCAATAACAAGATCCCTTGATAGGGTTCTAAGCAATTCCTTGTCTTCTTGGGGTTTGGCAGCTTTGTGAATGATTATTTCTTGGATTTCTGATGGTAATTGCTTTTGTACTGATTTCCAGTGGTTGAGTCTTTTGTCTTTGATCGTAAGTATTGCTTTTTCTTGGAGGACTTCATCTGGGTTTTCTGATATTAAGGATAGTGCTGCAAATCTGTTTGTTAATTACATTTTAGGGGCCATAAGATGTATCCCCTATAGGATGTTCCGAAGATAAGAATTAGGAATAGAGTGATCGTTTGTTTGAAATCCAAAGAGTTTGTTTTGGAATTTTAAGGAGTGTAAAATAATTGGTTTTGAAAATGCTGAAACATTAATATTTTTCAAGGTATCTAGAAATCTGATTTGCATTTTGGAAAGGTCCATTTTTGATATAGGAATGACATGTCCATTTTTAATTATCCCATGAGAGAAGGTTTGGAGGTGTTTAAAATGTTGTTTTATATCATCAATGTAGGTGATAATAAATCTAGTATTAATGATTCTTTGAAATCTTGAAGGAGCATTCTTAAGTTCGAATGGCATCACGCTCTATTCAAACTGACCAAAGGGAATATGAAAGGCAGTTTTATATTTATCTTTTTCAATGATCTGGTTTTGCCAAAATCCAAATTTGAGATCAAATTTTGAAAATACTTTAGCTTTAACTATCCTGGATAAGAGATCTTTTTTATTTGGGATCGGATACCTTATCCATTTTAAAGCACTGTTTAGGGGTTTGTAATTGATAACAAGTCTTGGAACTCCTCTTTCAATTTTAGCTCTCTTTCGGACATAGAAGTCTGTACAAGACCAAGAGAATCTGCTTGGTCTGATTAATTTCTTATCTAAGAGAGATTGAATTTCTTTTTTGCAGTGTTCTAGTATATTTAAGTTTATTTGAATTGGTCTTGCCTTAGTTAGCATTTGGTTTTCATTAAAGTTGTCATCATAAGAAAGATCAACAATATATTTTTGACGTGACCAAAAGGCATTTGGTAGTTTGAAATAATTGATTTTGATTAAATTTGTTGGAATGTTTGAATTCTATTTTTTAATTCTGGTATTTATAATTATTCTTCTATTCTTTTGTAGCTGACTTCTTCTTTCAGGTATTCTAATTATTTTTATTTTCTTTGAATTAGGTTAACTGAACTTTTCCTAAGAAGTTCAAGGGTTTTGTAAAAAAATGGATTGATGAATTGGAAGAATAGGCCTTGTCCTAAGAATTTGGCTTTGATTTTCTTATCATCCACATAAAAGGATTTAATCATGTTTAAGAAGAGTGTTTCTAGAATGACTAATTAATTTAGATTTTTGACTAGTATGAAAGTGGTTTTCATATAGACATTATTATTGCAAACTAATGCATTGGTGAGTTTGTAATTAATTTTTAATTCTGATCCACTTACAGTGGTCAATTTTTCTTTGATTTTTTTGTAGAATTTAGTAGGTATTAGGCTTTCTTGGATACAATTTGAATCTACTCCTGAGTCTATTAAGGCGATGGTTTCTAACTTGAAGTCTTCTACTAATAAAGTTATTTTAACTATTTATTTTTAGATTTGTAATTGGGATAAGACTTTAACATAAGTCGGAATTTCAAGATCATCGATTTCTCTGATGGGATTGGTCGGTTTGAAGTTTTTGAATTTGGTTTTTATTTGAGATATTTTTCTTTTGAGCTCATTGATTTTCTTTTAGAGATCCTGGATAATAATCTCTTTTGTGTTTTTTGGTTCAAACCTTTTTAAGATATTATTCAGGTTGTAAGTTTGGATTTCTTTTTTCTTGTTATCTTCAGTCAAAGAGATTTTTAGTTTGGTCAAATATTGTCTCTATAATTTGGATTCTTGTTTCTTATCTATAATGTCAAGGAGTAAGTCTTGTTCTTTGATTATGAGACAAATTTCTCCTTCTGATATTATTTGTGAATCTGAGTTAGAGGAACTAACATCAGAGTTTAGAAGAAGGATTTCTAGATTTTGTTTAATTGAGTCTAAAAGGTTTGATTCATCTAGGACTATGTTGTTTATTTTGAATTTTATTTTGCAATCTGAACTAAAATATCTAGGTTTGCCACACCTATAGCAAATAGATAGTTTTGAGGGTTTGTCGTTTTTGACCGAGGGCTTTTTTTCTAATTTTGTAGGCCGGTGTGGGTTTAGAATATATGATTTATTTTGGCTTAGCTTTATTTTGAATTTCCAAGAGGATTTTGCTTTCTTTTGATACTGTTTGCATTCTTTAGATCTTTTATGGGGCTTTACCTGAGTTTTGATAGGTGAAAGGCCAAATTATTGGCAAAAGCTTCCTAAATTCTTTTTGCTTATTATTTACTCTTTTTTAAATTATTGTTTGAGTTTTAACTCTGTGCAGAGGCTTGATCCTTCCTCATTTATGGTACTTATTAGGTCTCCATATGTTAGATTATCATATGGGATCCTACCATCATTTTGGTTTCTAAGTTTTGTTCTTATTTTGTTAGTGAAGACTGAAGGTAATCCTACAATAAGGCTGAAGGTAAACCTATATCAGGCATGGTTGGTCTTAGCCAATAAGGCTTCTATGGATTGGGGCCATAGAGGCTGGGGTTTCCGATCCATCCTCTAATTTTGTTAATTTAGAGATTTTATTCTAGTTCATTAGAACTAATGCTTGGTGTAGGGCTTTCTAGTCTGACTTTACTAGGTTCAGGTTTATCACTTTGTTCTGAGTTATCAGACTCATCGAAATTGTCACTCACCTGGTCTAAGATAGCTATTAACTTCCTCTTTTTTGAGGGTTCTGGTGTATCTAGAATAGAATGGATGAGTTTTAGGATTTCTAGATGTTTGTTTATTTCACCCAGAAGGTTTCTATCTCCTAGGTCATCTTTGAGTTTTTTGAAAACCTCGAAGGGCTTAAAAGTCGGTGCAGAGCTAATAGTTTTAGTTTCTGATTTATTTAAGGTCTTTTCTTCCATCCTGGTCAATTGATCACTTATAGTTTTGAGACTTTGGTTGGTTCAGTTATTTTATTTTAAGATGTTTTTGAGTTTCCTAGGGTTTACAGATTTCTGAGGATCACTTTTGAGTTTTACGGATGAAGCCATAACTTGTGTTTTCCAAACTTGAATTTTGACTTCTTGAAAAAGATGGTGGATCCGTTCTATGATCCTTCCTCTTCCGTCTTGCCATGAGATCATGACTTTAGGATGGATCATGTCAACTTATTTGAGTTTGGTGTGCATTTCATACCATTCAAAGGAACCTATGTGGTCTTTGATGGAGTTCATGAAATCATACCATTTGGTTCTAAGACTAATTCTTTCAGCTTCATCAATTTTGGTAAAGAAATTGATTCTTTTTGCCTCATTCCTTTTTGAGTGAAAGTCCCTTCTAAGTAGGTCTTTATCTAGGATAAATTTCTTACTTATCATATTGATTTTAGGATCCATCTATGAATATGTTGGACTTAAATTTGGAGATTCTGCTTATTCATTGTAATATAATTTTGGAATTGTTGGTTTTGAATCTACTTGGGTCAAGTTTGTTTCTACTGAACAACTTTTTCTATCAGGTGTGAATGAAAAGATTGGGAGAAGACTTGAAGAGGTGAACCTAGAGCTAAAGCTCTTTTCTACTCTTAGCTTGCTAAATTTGATAGAAACATCACCTTCAGGTGTTGTAGTAATGATTTCAAGGTGACTAGTTTCTTGTCTCATAGGTGGGATGGATTTTTCAAGAGTCCAGCTATCAAGTAGGGTTATTCCATCCTATATCAAAGTTTTGAGGATGAAAATATTTTCTTTGTTTGGGTCTGTTTGGGAATAGTCAATTTATCTTAAAGATTTCTTTGCTAGAGATCCTATATGATTAAAGATGTTTGTGGCCTTGAAATATATTCTTGCTAGAATAGTTGATGATGAGGATCCTGAAAGTATTTTGAGGTTATGGAGTTTGATCTCTAATTCCAAGGCTTTTAGTATATTTTTATCTTTGGTTTGGATGGTAAGGTCCGTATTGCAATTACAATGGCAGGATCATTGAATACACTAGTTTCTACCATTTCTAGTAGAAAATCATGGTATTCCAAGAGCCTACTGATAGGGACGCGATGCTGTCATTAAGACACCGTGTTTATCAGTTTAATCCGACTTCTTAAAATTATTAAAAATACGTAAATAGTAGTGAGTCGGATCGAATCCATAGGGAAGGTAGTGTTTTTAGATTTGAAATCTTTGATTTTTTTTGAGAAGAAAAAGAAAATGATTTGAATTTTAAAATAAAAATTGAAGTCGGAAGATTGAAAATAAAAATTAAAAGATGCAGAAATTTAAATTTGGTACTAAGATCTACTAGTTAGATCTTAGCATCTACTTGCAAAGCAATAATTTAAAGTGCAGAAATTAAATTACAATAAAAAGCAAGAAATTAAAATGTAAAAATAAAAATTTTTGTTAACTAAAATTTTAGAATTTAAATACATAAAATTTAAAAAGAAAAGACAATAAAATAAAATGATCTCTGATCTTGGATCGGCATTGGCAGAAAGATGGTGTAGAAGCTCGACTCTTCTTCTCGGCATCCGTTGCTTCGAAGCAGCCTTTAACCCATAGCCTGGCTTCGTCCTATACCAAAGCTTCACCTTGATCGGAGATATCAATTTTTGATGGCCTGGGGTCCTTTTTATAGAGCTAGGAGGGCTGGATATTTTTTCTAAAGGCAATATGGGACTAATAGCCTTTGTAATCGTAAAAATACAAAGAAATTTGGATAAAATTTGAATCAAAATAGCTCTGATATGACTCTGGTAAATCTGATAAAATTCAGCCATTCAACAGAAATCCAACGGTCCAAAAATCATCAAAATCGGATGCAGATAAGCTCAGATCGGGTCGGATTAAATTCTGGCCGTTGGATCGCGCTTGATCGAGGAAATCTGGCCGCAAATCATGCTTCGGGAGTCTTGATCACCGCCGGCAGCGTTCTGGACCGTCGGATCATCGCCTGGATCGAGCGCTGCCATTCGATGGTGATCCGCGTGATGTTTGTATCTGAATAAAATTCGGAAGCAACCACAGCCGTCCGATCCTGACCGCAAACAACCACATCCGTCCGATCGCGCAATAACTGTTCCCATGGACCGCGTGGACCGGCCGCACCGCACACCTGCAACCAATCAGCACCGCTGTTGTCGGACAAAAAGACTAAATTACCCTTGTGAGCCACGATAAATTTCTGTAGACCCTTAAGGGGTCTAGGTCCACCACGTGGCAATCTCTGATTCGCCGGAATTTGCTGAGCTGGCGGTCCACGCCTAGATCGTGGATCGGCTGATGGCTTCAATGGCTGAGTCGGCTTGATGGCTTGGCTTGGCTTGGTGGCTCGGCTTACGGAGCCGGCTGAGCCATTTTCTTTTTTTTTTATTTAATTTTTATTTATTTTATATCTTTCAAAATTCATATCTTTTCCATTTTAGCTCCGTTTTACTTGAAATTTATTTCGTTGTGATAAAAAAAATGAGCTCTTTATATTGATAATAAAATTTTTTTAATTTTTATTATTTTTTTATTATTTTTTTAATTAATTTTTTAATTAATAAAAATATGAATTTTTTAAAAATTATATATAAATTGATTATTAATTCTTAAAAATTAATATCAATTAATTAATAAATTAATAATTTTATTGATGAATTTATTATACTTATCACACCCCCCAACTTAAGCTTTGCTCGTCCTCGAGTAAAGAAAGAATTTAGTTCAAATACCTTTTAACTTTAGAGTTTCGAATTTTACCTAAGCAATTTTCAAAATGGCCATTGATATTCAGTAGAGCTTAAATGAGATATATCATTGGGGTATTAATACTTATCAATAGAAAAATTAAGTAAAAAATATTAAATTTTTCAGAATTTTTTCTAAATTATTCCATTTTTATCTCTGATTTGTCTAAACTTTCATATAGGCAGGTGTATTGATACTTCCATCCTTCATTTATTAATTTTTATTTTCACATTGCCCACTTTTTGATGCGAATATCATTGCTTACTTAGGCAACGGGACCCGATTACTTGGTGGGAAATCAATATTTTTTTTTTTTTTTTTTTTTTTTTTTAACGTTGTACCACTATTGAGTGTCTTAACTCCTTAAGCTTTCTATTTGATCCATGTAGCGAGTCTTGGGCCAATGACTCCCAAACCAGTTGGCTTTAGGGCACTAGGTATAGAATACCCCTCGGACTTACTAGCTCGAATCAAATAGGCTACGAGTTAAGACTAGCTTTACAATGAGCTTCTTTGTCCTTCCCACCTTTTGACGCGAAACTCAATGCTTGCTTAGGCAAAGAGGCCCGGTTACTCAGTGAGAAGTACTTGGAAACTATTTTATTAAAATAAATTTTTATATGAAGAAACGTATAGTTACCCTATAGTTACCCTACACAAGCCTATAAAAAGTAGACTTTTCTTTGATGCTAGTAGAAATAATTAGAAATGCTCCAAAAAAAAGTTTTTATATTCTGGACTTAAAATCTTTATTGAATTTTCTTAATACTTGATTCCTCAATATCTTATAGATTCTCTAATCTGTGCATCAATTTTCTTTTTAAAATGCTTAGTTTAATTCGATTCTTAAGCATAATCAAGTATCTAAATATTAAATACTAACTTTTTTGAGGACTTAAAATTTTAAAAAAAATTTATTTTTCTCTCCCCCCAGCTTAATCGACATTGTCCTCAATGGAGAAGAGAAAAAAAATAAAGGATGTAATAAAAAAATGAAAGAATATACCTAACTCAGTATATTTATTTATTTATTTATTTATTTATTTTATTTTTAAATTAACTCGAATGCAGATAAGCTCAGATCGGGTTGGATTAAATTCTGACCGTTGGATCGCGCTTGATCGAGGAAATCTGGCCGCAAATCGCGCTTCGGAAGTCTAGATCACCGTCGACAGCATTTTGGATCGTCGGATCATCACCTGGATCGAGCGCTGCCGTCCGATGGTGATCCGCGTGATGTTTGTATTTGAATAAAATTCGAAAGCAACCACAGCCGTCCGATCCTGACCGCAAACAACCACATCCGTCCGATCGCGCAATAACTGTTCCCATGGACCGCGTGGACCGGCCGCACCGCACACCGCAACCAATCAGCGCCGCTATTATCGGATGAAAAGACTAAATTACCCTTGTGAGCCGCGATATATTTCTGTAGACCCTTAAGGGGTCTAGGTCCACCACGTGGCAATCTCTGATTCGCTGGAATTTGCTGAGCTGGCGGTCCACGCCTAGATCGTGGACCGACTGATGGCTTCAACGACTGAGTCGGCTTGATGGCTTGGCTTGGCTTGGTGGCTCGGCTTACGGAGCCGGCTGAGCCGTTTTCTTTTTTTTTATTTAATTTTTATTTATTTTATATCTTTCAAAATTCATATCTTTTCCATTTTAGCTCCATTTTACTTAAAATTTATTTCATTGTGATCAGAAAAATGAGCTCTTTCTATTGATAATAAATTTTTTTTAATTTTTATTTTTTTTTTATTATTTTTTTAATTAATTTTTTAATTAATAAAAATATAAATTTTTTAAAAATTATATATAAATTGATTATTAATTCTTAAAAATTAATATCAATTAATTAATAAATTAATATTTTTATTGATGAATTTATTATACTTATCACCTACCATCTTTTAAACATATTAGGAGGGCACTGTTGATGCATTTCCTTACCATTGGGATAACAGCAATTTGTACAAGTCCTAGGTGTAAGAACTCATACTTAGATTTGATGCTGTCTATCAATCTTTTGGGGACTAATGGGATGAGAACATGATCTTTAGTGACTGAGTAGGTATCCTCAATCATTTTGATTCTCGAGTCTGGGATCAGCAGTTGATTTTGTAAATTGCCTTGAGAGAGATTTTTGGGATTACTACTTTAGTTGGATCATACTGGATCTTATGTCTGCCTTCGCTAGTTCCTTCACCTCGAGAAGAGGAGGAAGAAGAAGAGTTTCTGGATGGCATACTCATGCTTAACCAAAGATTAGTTATAAAAAATTGAGTCTAAGTGCCACTAGTAAGGTGTTATGCCACTAGTAACTTTTAATGCCACAACGAAAAGAGAAATCTTTTTTCAAATATGACTAACTACCCTTCCAACAACGATACTTCCTAACCTCAAACAGGACTAAGGGTATTAGAGTCTCAGCAATAAAAAAGGATAGTTGTTAACTACTTGAGGATGACTATCCTTAACTACTTAACTATCCTTTTACTTAACTATCCTTTTAATTCCCTGATACCACTTGAGCTATTGTAAAAATGGAAGTAAGGATACCTTATCCATTTTATCAGGCCAGGCTTTGATACCACTTCGTCAAAAAGAAAAATGGTATCAGAGCCATGCCTTTTCTTCTTCGCCCCCAAAAGGGAGTGTATGGAAGTAGCAGTCTCTGCATAGCTCACCCATGCTTAGTTTTGAAGTGGTTTTAGTTTTCTAAGTTTTTTATTGGAGCGTGTAGAATAGTCCCTATGATAGTCTAACCTTATGCTTTATTCTATAGTTAGTCATAGCATTCCAAGTCTTAGCTATTCCTCTCCACCTCCGGAGGGAGGATCTAGAGTAGTCTCTGTGTAGTCGATCTTAGTCTTAATTCTGAACTAGTTTTAGCATTCTGAGTTTTTGGGTTAAGTGTTAAGTAGCTTAAAAAAGGTGTTAAGTAACTCCAAGGAAAGCATAACTATTCCCTAAAGGCAGTAAGTCCCGTAGTCCCGTTGTTAGCAATTAAGCTACCGTTGTTGGACAGGACAGTTAGTCATATTTGGAAGTACAGTAAATCTTTCTAGTGGTATTGGTAGTTACTAGTGGCATAACACTCTTCGAGACAGTTACTAGTGGCATAGCACTTCTCCAGTGGCACTAAAACTCAGTCTTTAATAATTAGTTTCAGATTACATTTGAGTCTCCTATCTAGAAACTCTTCTTCTTCCTCCTCTTCCTGAGGTGAAGGAATAAGTTTAGGCAAAGACCTCTACAACTAGCTTTAAATTAAGTATAAGTTTTCTATCCAGAAACTCTTCTATCACCTCCTCTACTTAGACACAGATATCTAAAACTAGCTTTAGGATAAGTGTGGGATATCTATCCGAAAACTCTTCTTCCTCCTCCACTTTCTGAGGTAAAGGAAAAAGAATAGACTATGATAAGATCCTACATGGCCCAACTAAAGTAGTAATCATCAAACATGGAAAATATTAACAACCATGACCCTTCAAACTCTGAAACCTTACAAGAAAATCTTTATCTTTATGAACCTTCAAACATGGAAACTCTAGAAGAGGATCCATATTCTTACAATTATTCAAACATGGAAACTCTAGAAGAGGATCCATATCCTTACATAAAAACTCTAGAAGAGGATCCATACAATCCTTCAAACATGGAAAATCTTGAAGAAGATCCAGATGATCCCACAAACATAGAAACTTTAGAAGAAGTTCCATATTTTTACCCTTCAAGTATGGAAATTCAAGGAAAAATTCCATATCCAAACATAGAAACCTTAAGAAGACCACCAATTCTCTCAAAAGGTGAAATTTCTAGAAAAATTCAAAATTCCTCCTTCAAGGTAAAAGCTTGCAACCCAAACAAATATGAAATGGTAATCTATATAGATATCAAGTATAACAAAACAGAAAAACTAGAAATAGATATCAAAAGGATAGCTCATGACATAGATAACCCTCTAAGTTCTGAGATTAAATACCTAAATTCCAAATTAACAAAGAACAATTAAGGATAGATTTTAATGCAAAGCAAAATAAAAAGAGAAGAAAATGGTTCCTCAAAACTTATAATAAAGAAAAATAAAGTTTCACCAGAGAAATCTGGTACAAATAAATGATCTTCGAAGAAAGAAACATTTCTTTCTTTGAATGGTATGATAACCATTATGACAAAATTTTTGAACACTTAGCACCTAACCATCAAATAGAGGCACTCAAAAAGATCTCAAAATGGTGGAAACCACCGCCTTTCAAAACAAACCAAATAAGAAGCAAAATAGAATTTATCTCATTAGATAAATCTAACCAAAATCCACATAAACAAGTCAAGAGTTCTAGTCAAATATCCAAGGCTTGTAGACCTGACTCTAGCCTAAAATAGAACCCAGGATCGCAAGAACTTAATCAAAATCCACTTGACCAGACCAAGAGTTTAGCTTCTGAGACTAGCTCTAACTTGGAACGAGGATCAGAACCTAACCCTAATCCAACTTATCTATTTCCAAACCTTGAATTTGACTTAGATCAAAATCACCAAACCAAGGATACATAAGTTCTACTGCAAAATTGCAAGCAAAACAAATCCAAAATAAGGAGCCTGCCCTAGACTCCTTCAAACCAGTAAAGAGTCACTTTGAAAAAATTACTACTATACTAGGAAGTAGTATTTCAATCAAAACCAACAACTCTGCTATTTCAGTCGAAGAATCAGACTCAGAGTATCCAATTTTTCAATCAACCCAAAATGAACAGGTTGAATCTCCCAACCTGAGCCCAATCCATTTGAACCCTGAAGCCAAGATCCCTGAGGAAACCTCAGAATATCAAGATCTTAGCCAAACACCTATAGCAAAATAAGACAATCAAAACCTCGAGATTGTAGATAATCAATTAACCAAGATGAAAGAAGAAGACAGAACAGAAGCTAAATCCTCTAGTTCTGCCTCTACCTTCAAGTCCTACAAAATCCCTAAAAGTCACTTGGATGACCTGCTAGGTAAACTTTCCTTTGCGGATCTTCTAAGTGAATTGAACAAAAGATTCCAAACCCTTGGACTCACCCACTCTGTTCTAAATATGCCCGAACCATCATCGGTGGCTATCATAAATCTAGTGAGTAACTTAGACTTGTCCAATGAATCTAGCGACTCAGACAAAAGGATAGGATTGGCCCATGCAACCCAATATCAAGTATTGGATCTAGCCCAATATTGAATATCAAATCAAATAAACCAGACCAAAGCCTTCAAACCAACAAGATCAGAGAATGGACTGAAAATACTGGCCTCTACGATCTCAATCCTCAAAATCCTTTTTGGCCCAAACCTACCATACCTATCCTTGGCCTCAAGAAAAGTCAGTATTCGACCCAAACCATTTATAAATGGAATGTAGATGGCCAAATGGAATATAGTATTATGAGCATACTGCAACAAACAACCATGATTGCAATTGCTTATACTATTAAACACAAAACCCAAACCATACTAGTAACCCTCGCTTCTGGCTTCAATCAGGCCATAGCAGTAATCCTGACTTTTGGCTTTACAAGCCAAATCAAAGGTTGGGAGGACTCTCCCCTAATCAATGAGGAAAAACACAATGAGGAAAAACACCAGATTGTCAAAAGAAATTCTGACACCCAAACCCTCAGAAATGAAAAGAAAAATATGATACAAGACCCTATTTTCATCTTCACAAATACCAAACACCTCAGAGATAGAACTTCTAGAATCCTAAAAAAACTCAAATACAAATAACTTCAAAACTTCAAATGGTATAAGGATATACTCCTAACCAGATTTCCAACTCTAGAGGATTGCAACCAACCAGATTGCAACCAACCCTTTTGGAAAGAAAAATTTCTTGAAAGATTACCCTCAGTCTTCTCTGAAAAGATAAGGACCATACTTAGAGATCAAAATGAAAGAACCCCATATGACAGCCTGACATGTGGAAATGTATTAAACTTAGGCACTAGATGCAAAAGGAAACAATTAACAAGTAAGAAGGGAAATTCTTTCAGTACACAACTTAGACCAAGAAGGACATTCAGTAAAAAGATCAATTCGAACCCAGCCTTTACATTAGAAACTGTACCCCCGATTGGCCTTGGTTCAAACCATGACCAACAAGACTTGATACCCACAAAATCTAGAGAAAAACTATCCACTATTAGATCAAAATTAAAAGTCAAACTCACTAATAATGTCTGTATGAAGACCCCCTTCATACTTGCCAAGAAATTAGATCAATTAGTTATGCTAGAAACATCCTTTCTAAACATAACCAAACCTCCCATTATTGATGAAATCAAAATTAAAATTTTAGGCCAAAACCTATCCATCAACCATTCTATCTACATTACACTCCAACTCTCCAGAAATTATTCTGTTAACTTGACCCAAAGAAAACAAAAACAGCTAGAATACTTGAAGAAAAAGATAAAACACCAAAGAAATCTTGGACCAACAAATACAAAGTTAAACCAAACAACTCAGAAGTCGAAAAATGACTAGAAAACCTCCTTTTGAAGACCCAAGAAAATTAGGAAAAAATCTCCTCTTAAACCTTTTTGACAAAGTCAAACACAAGCTCACAAATATCCTAATTTGTAACAAAGGAGTTTCTCCAAAAATACCTTTTAACAAGAATATCATCTTAGAAACTCCACTTCTAAATCTGGTAAAACCACTCTCTATGAATGATGATGGAATCAGGACTCAAGCCCTTGAACAGAACTTGACCATCCTTCCCTTCATCTATCAACCTCTTTATAAAACTTTGAATTCTCTAAAACATCAAGCAGTCAATTTAATCTCAAAACAAAAATAGATTAACCATTTGAAAGAAGAAGTAAGCCACAAAAACAACCCTCAATTCAAAAAACAAGGAGATTCTAATAAGAAATGCTCTGCAGTCCTATGGTATATAATACCCCTTAGCCTTAAGGATACACCTTCTAAATTTTATTTCAAACATCTCCAAATCTTTAGGGACGAAATAACCAAAAATAACTTAGTCCAATTAGGAATAAGAATGAAATATTTCAAAATGAAGATTAGAATTCGAGGATACAAAATCAACCTAGGAACATTCCAATCTAATGAATTTTCCAACAAAATCCTTGGCAAAACACAATTGCAAAAACTTTTAGGAAACTTGAATTATACCTTAAGAATAATCACCAAGCCTCTCTATCACAGGTCCAAAAAAGATCAGCCCCCATCAATGGATGTATATACTCAAGTTGTTGCCGAGAAATAGGTAAAAACACTTCTGTATTTTACTAACCCAAAACCCTCAAAAATTGTTAAAACTGATGCCATCAACACTGGTCATAAGGATGCCATCATACAAAAAATAGATAGGGTATGCAATTAGTCCATTTCATATTTAGAATATGGAATGCATTACCTTCAATTGCTTTCTGCTTTTTTAAAGTCTCAAACCGATTTAATCGATCAAAAGTTTTTGTCTCAAACTGGTTTAATTGATCGAAATTTTTTTTTTGTGATGATTATCAATCCACAAAACATATTTTGAGAAAAAATAGTTTTATTTTAAAATAAATTTTTGGAAAATGGCAAATAGTTTTATCTGTCTTTAGTTTTGGGACTAAGTTCAAAAAAGGAAAGAATGATTTCATGACTGACTCCTTGTCTCAGAAATTCTTTCCATTAAGCCCATCCAAAAGGCTTCCAACACCTCACTATTCCAAACAATCTATCCATACATCAATCTCTAGTTTGAGACAGCCATTAACATCTCTTACCACACCCAAACCAAAGCAGTGTTATGAAGCTATAGCCCAAAAGGAACATGAAGCAGTTGGAGAATCATCAAATCCCTCCACCAAGCAATTAGCAATGCTGGATACTTTTAAAAAAACCACTGCAGAATGTTCTTCAAAAAATCTGCAGCCTTTATCAATCAAACAAAAATGAGATGTTAGGATTTCTAATCCAGCACCCCTTCAAAATGGTTTTTACAAAAAACAATCTTTCAATTACTCTGATAAAAAACTTACCCAGTCGGTAGAACTTTCAGCTGTACCACTGAAAGTGATAGCTAAAAAGGTTTTCAAAAATAAACGACTCTGTGCAACAAAAGACTTACAAAAATGCAAAATTTTTATGATATTATTTCATGGGATACTAACTCTATGCAGCTCAAAGCATTACAAGGATGATCAACATACTCAAATGAGCCAAAACAAAACCTATATCTGACTCAAGCCATTTATAAAAAGATTATAAATGATATCCTCGCAATATTAGTAATCATGATTGCCTACACTACCAACGGTAGTCAATTAAACTCAACTCAATATGACAGCAAGGATTCAGGAATCTAAGCTGATTCACAATCTAATAGCTCCAGCCCTGAGTTAGGAACCAACAAGCTTAGAAGTTGGGCCTACTTTCCAAAGCCTTTCTATCCCAGATATATGGGTAAAGAAGAAAAGCCTTTGACCCATCAAAATCAATTTTCGGCCCATATCATCTATAAATGGAACATAAATGATAAGACTGAATACAATATTCTCATTATCCTTTTAACTAATGAGAAAAAATATCAAAAGTGCAAAAAACTTCAAGGCTTTAAATGGTATAAGGATACGTTCCTAACCAAAGAAGATTGCAACCAACCCTTCAGAAAAAAGAAATTCTTTGTAGGATTGTTTTCAGTCCTTTCTGAGAAAACCAAACTTAGAAACTAAAAGATCCCATATGATAATCTAACACATGAAGATCTTAGCCTAAGCACCAAACTCAAACAACAATCCTTAAAAGACTCTTTAGCAGAAGGCGGTAAGGAAAAAGAAGTTCAAACATACAGCCTGAATAACCTTCTAAAAAGAGTTGAACCTAAAAATAAAAAAGAGATCACCATCCAGGATCTCTAAAAAGAAATAATTCAAACATAATCAAGTAGCCTCATCAAAGAAATAAATGTTGAGATTCTTTTTCAAATACAAATCTAAGAATGGAGTGTTGGAATAAACCTACTAATAGATAATTTTGAACAAAAAACTATCGCATTGATTAACCTAGATGATGATTCAAACTACATTCAAAAGGGCCTGATACCCATAAAATTTGTCAAAATCAAAGACAAACTAGCCACTACTAGTGGTCTAGTCTGTAACACTAACATCTGTATGAAGACTTTCTTCATACTTATCATCCTAGGAACATTCTTTTTGAATTTGATCAAACTTTTCTATGAACATAGGATCGAAGCCAGATTCCTAGACCTGGTCTTCTTCCAATCTATCAAAATACTCCAAGACGATTCTATCAAACTAATCCAAATGAAGTACTACAAAAGGAAAATTCAGATTACTGAAAAGAACAAATACCAGATTGCCTCTCAAGTACTCTTTGGCCAATTCAAATGGAATGATATGACATTTAGAAATACTCCCTCTGAGTTTCAGAGAATCATCAATGATACCTGCATCTTAATATTCTCAGAGCAATACTTCAAACACCTTCAAGCCATCTCTTATGAGATAACTAGAAATGGCCTTGCCCTTTCTATATCAAAAATGCACATGTTCAAAATATAAATCAGGTTTCTAGAGCTCACTATGCCTATCCCAGAAAATTTAGAATTCATGCTCAAATTTTCTAACAAAATTTTAGAAAAAACTCAACTCCAAAGATCCTTAGAAAACCTGAATCAAA